>JAECUM010034182.1:0-18831 GCA_016617855.1 Megalonaias nervosa
ATATATATATATTAGAAAAAAAATTATAGTGATCCGTACTTCATACTTCATTGGTGTAACTTTTTTTTTTCATAAGCTCTATTCATGCTAGAATCATCAGTCTAGATCATTGTATGCCTCACTCTTTCAACAAAAAGTCATGTGAGACAGTGAAAGTATATTCTGAAACAGATTTGAAGATAACCTATTTTGTGAAAAGAAAATTGAACAGAAAATAAGTATCAAGATTTTATAAACTGCTATAGTATCTCTATTTTGATATTGCTTTGAGGGGTTTTTTTTTTTGGTCTTTTATGTCCTGTCAATCTGTGTGCCTATATATATATAGGAAAGTACATCAACACTATACTGGCTACATAGTGCTGATTATATGTAAAGACAAATATTTTCATTGACTTCATTTTCTGCTTGGACATTATTGTTTACAATCATTTCTGGAAATGACTAAAAGTTTGATGTAATCATTGAATATATTGTGGTTAATATTTGGAATTAATTTCAGTACAGTAGAAAAATATTTCTTCTGTTCTTAAATCACCATATGTCAGTACTGCTGCAGTAGTATGGAGTTATATAAATGTTTTGTGTATAAAAAGTTTTGTTTTCTGGTTTGCAATTTGATTTGGAGCCATAAGGTATAAAGTGATGTTTAAGCACAAGAAAACAATTTTGTTACAAAATTTTTTTATTATATTTAAGTAGCACTAACAGATTTACAAAGCAATTTTATTTTTCTTCTAATTGGGTTAATTTTCAAACACTACATTTCTATGTACACTACATGATTGCATTCCGTAGATACACCATTATATACAACAGCGAATTACACTAATGAAAGAAGATTACAAAGCACTTCTATATTTCCTAGGTTAATTTTCAAGCATTAGACTATTTAATATACATTTGTAATAAACTAAATATAATACATTCTGTACTTAGAATAATGTAATGTTGACAAGAAATGGTTAGATCAATATACAATAGATTTATACTTCAACGATTTTGATAGATACATTATATTATAATGGTCATACTTGAGTAATTATTCTTTTGAAAAAACAAATAATAACAGCATATCAATTAAAGTAGTTGATTGTAATTACAGATTTTTTTTATCAAAGTATATGTGCCACATACATATACATAACAAGAAGCCCACTGATAACCACATTGCTGTTTCTAAGATATTAATGTTAAGATTGTAATTCTGTTAAAAATGTCAAAAGTTAAAACCTTTAGTTGAAGAGCAGTCATAACATCATTATCATAGTGTAACATTAAAAGATAGTCAAATTGATAAAATGATATTAAAATGTAATTACTTTACAACCATTCATCAATTTAAAGCCAATGAGTGTTGTCACAATGTAAAATAAACCCGAGAAAGAATTTGTGTAAATTAATTCAAGCACGAAAATGTACACATAATAATATGCTAACAAAGGAAATATCACACTAAAGCAGCAATCTCACTCTTGCTCTCTCTCTCATCTTTACATAAAGATTAGTTGAGAACATCACAAAATAGATCTTTAACATTTAGAAATAATGAGCACAACAAATTATTCTTTATCATCAATTGTATAAATAATATAGCACTGCAACAACAGTATTCATGCCATTGTCTGTTTCATTAGATCAGATGGTTGTTAACTAATGCCTGGCACAGTGCAAGTGTTCTTACATCTGTTGCGTTTGTTGGCAAACCACTTCTTTACCTACTAGTTGGTTATGCCACCAGCTTGTGCAGTGGCTTCCACCGCAACACTGGATATGGATGTTCACAATTCCTAGCATACCATCCCTCCATCATTTTCACAGCACGACGATAAAGCATTGGTCGTTGGCGAGGTATATAGGGCATATAAGTTTTGCTACTGCTACTTTTTCAGCTTCATCAAATAGTTTCAGGCTTGTCTCAACACGATCCGTGATTTTGTACAGGTCACTCAAAATGAGAGTTAAGTGAGTCATGATAGCTGTGGGAGAAGTTACTTTCATTAAGTCATTTGAAATGTGTTAATATTATATACTATTTGAAATTGAATGATAATAGTCACACGTTTGAGATTATAATTTAAAAAATATGAAAATTAAAAACATAATATACTTAGCATTATCCATAGCGTTATCTTGAACATTGCCATAAAAAGACAAATATATTTGGTGACATAAAGATGTACAATATTTTACATGCTTTATTTAAGACAGGAATCATGTGTTCTGATTGAACTATTGAAGTTATGAATGATACAAACTGCACAGAGAGAGAGAGAGAGAGAGAGAGAGAGAGAGAGAGAGAGAGAGAGAGAGAGAGAGAGAGAGAGATATGGTAAGATGGCAAAAGAATGGATTATAATGTAGTAAATTTACTTTCTGTCTTATGAGATGCAATACTTGATAAATACTGTAGTAGTAAAAGATCAACTTTACAAACCGAAAGTTCCATCTTGGACACCCTTAGAAATGATATATCGTATCAGAGAAAGAAATCATCTTTATGATCAAATAAACTGTAATATAAAGCCTCAAGAATGGTTATTCACCATAGACAAGGAATATTACTGAGTGAAATTCTTGAATCTGAATGTTTTCATAATGAACAATTGATAGAAAATGAGAAACAGCTGAATAATATTTGTTAGAAAATCAAAACTATAAAACTCTGAGTCACTGTGTTCTCTTCACATTACCAACCCGACTTACAATTAAGACATTTATATCTGGCAATCCAATGTTTTCTGATGAAATTAACGTGCAAATATTTATGGCAGTGCAAACCTTCATAAAATTATCAAAACAATTTTCTAATTAACACACAGGTCACAACCACACAAGTGTATTCCATCTTTTTTTTTTTTTTTGTTTTTTTTTGTTTTTTGTGTCATTAAATGACCTCTGAAATAATTATATACACTAGAGCTGATCAAGTATACTTTTATATTTGTATATGATTTATCCACTTTAAGTCGGTAGACAATTATTGATTGTTACAATCTCTATTATTGGGGAGAGATTTCAACAAGCTTCCAGCTTTCTACAGAACCCCCATGTATATATTATATTTGTATAAATCGTACATGAAAATGTTTTCTTGAGTAAATACAGTTCAAAGAAGAAAAAACACTGTAATTCATTTGGAATACTCTATACGTTTGGACTTGTTATGGAACTTTTCGACTATTTGGGATTTAATTCACAATATCATTTTGTTCTGTTTAAATTTTCACTTTGGATTCTAAGGAAATGAATTATTCATTGAATTTTCCTAAACTTGTTGGCTTTCGCTCGTTTCTGTTACTTGCTGTAAGACCATAGACTTGATTTCTTTCTCTGATACCATATATCATTTTAAAGAGTGTCCGAGAGGGAACTTTAGGTTTGTAAAGTTGACCTTTTATTACTACAGTATTTATCAAGTATTTCATCTCATAAAACGGAAAGTGAATTTACCAAATTATAATCCAGTTTTTATCATCTAACCGTATCAATATCTCTCTCTCTCTCTCTCTCTCTCTCTCTCTCTCTCTCTCTCTCTCTCTCTGTGTGTGCTGTTTGTCTCATTCATAACTTCAATACATGATTCCTGTCATAAATGAAGCATGTAAAATATTGTACATCTTTTTGTCACCAAATATATTTGTCTTTTTATGGCAATGTTCAAGATAATGCTACGGATAATGTTAAGTATATTATGTATTTTAATTTTCATATTTTTTAAATTATAATCTCAAACGTGTGATTATTATCATCAATTTCAAATAGTATATAATATTAACACTACAAATAATATCATTATAGGTTTCATACTAGGTATCTTGTAGTATCAATGAATTTTCTTTTAAATTCATTAAATAAAGTTTTGGAAAGAATTAGACTTTATTTCAAAATTTACAACAATTCAAGTACATTGCGTGTAAAATGTAAGTCCATTCAAAGACCACTACATAACCAATTGAGGCTGCAAAAGGAAACAGTTAAAAGTTAATTAAAGCATGTTGGCAACTGACCAGAATAAAACATTGAATATCTGTGAACACTTCTCAGGAGGGATAATCCATAGCTTTCATCTTTAACATTTACCCACCAAGCCTGGGTTTAATAACAGTTCCTTTAGGGAGCCAGATATTCAAGCCTTAGATTTTGACAAATAGGTTTTTCTGCACATATCGTCAAATGACCAGAATAGACAACTGATTTAATGTGAACACTTATCAGGAGGGATAATCACTGGCCTTTCATCTTTAATTTCCTCCCAGCCAGCATGGTTCATTGACAGTCCCTTTGAAGACACAGCTATACATTTTTTAAAAATTTATTGTCTGCACTTTTGCTAAAGTTAGTTTAATTAACACAGCCAATTAGATAGAAGTGACCTTTAACCAAGACAAAACAGAGTCAATACTCATAACAAACAAACGATTAAAATGACCATCATAAACTGATCTCCAGTAAAGATATTCAAGAGGTATTCCAACAAAAGCACTTAGCTGTTATATTGTCTTGTGATGCCACATGGAAGGCTCATGTCAAATATTTGTCTAAAAAGACTTTGCAAACTGTTAATATTCTGAAGAATTTTAAATATAGATTGGATCACTTCTTCTAGGAAAGAATGTACAAATCTTGTACACTTCCTGTGTTTTACTATCCTGATTGTATCTGGGATATTTGTAATATGCAAGAAAAAGAATCACTGGAAAAAATAAATTTGGAATCTTTGAAAATTGTAATAGGTGCTACCAAGAGTCTGGTTCTGGCATTATTATATAAGGAAACCAGGTGGCATAGCCTGAATCTTTGACACTACAAGCATAAATTAATTCAGTTGTTTAAAATGTACCATAGGTTTCCTTTGTACCTATAGTCAAGGACGACATTACCATTGCTTCCTAAAAGATGAATAAGAAAGTATTTCATTCCGATTAGCCGAGGTAGTGAAAGATAATTATCTAAGTAAAGTAGGAAAAAAAGTGATTGTTCCAAGGAACAGCTACGTTTGAACTCTGATCCCTCTGTCTCATTGAAGAGCTTTGGTGGTAGGAGATCGGAAAACTATCTTCTTGTTATCCGACTTATAACTATATAAAAAAAGTCTGGCTCTTTTGTGAGTAAAAAATGTATAGGCATATAACAACTGTTGATATCAAGTAAGGATGGTGGACACTTAAGTAGCATTGATAGTTTGAGGTTCTTCTCTCAGAGACCCCCTACCCCTCCAAAACGTTAAACGTTAAAATTTTTGTCAGCAGCCTTTTTTAGCTTAAAATGATGACTTTCATTTCTGACAAAATTTGTTTTGTCGGGGTAGTGGGTCTCTGAGATAGGAACAACTCAACTATCAATACTACTATTACAGCCCTATACTATAAAGTTTAGACAAAATTAATTAGAGATTGAAAATATTATATATTATATGGGATATCCATCAACGTCAATCCGACATGTTGGATTTGATCTCACAAACAGATTTTATAAGAGATTTAATTCTATCAAATCAGCCTCAAGTTATACTGGTATAAAAACTAAAATAATAAGCGACTGTATTAAAAATGTTGGTTACCATATATCACCAAAATATGGGTCAGTATGGTTATTCGCGACTGAAAATGATATGAGAATAGCGGGTTGGGCAGATGATGCGCTGACATTTATTGACAATATGGTTGATATTTTATTTGATAATCATATTACTAAAGCTGTGTGTAAACAAGGTTCCACTATCCGGGATCCCCTACCCCTCCAAAACTTTCTATAGTAACATTTTGTCAAAAATATTTTCACTTACCTCTGTCCACGTAATCCTATAACAGAAATGACCACGAATAAAATTTTAACTGTGTTTTATATATCGTTATTTTGGGGAAATCTATTTCATGACCTTGATTTCAGTAGGCGTTTTAAGAAAAAACCATTAGAAATTCCTTATCTTTGGCCTTGATTTGGAGTGGGCGTTATATTTTAGGAAAATCTATTGCAAATTGACTTGATTTTGGCATTATATTTTAAAAAATCCATTGGAAATCCCCTATTTTTAACCTGATTTTGGCGTCATTTTAGGAAATTCCCTGTCTTTAACCTTGATTTAGTTATTATGGGAATTTTGTATGGGCCTATGACAGTATAATCTCTGAGTAGGAGTTATAGAAATTCCGTTTGGACACTATAAAGGCACTTAGAATTTTCCTTTGTGATCATTTCTGCTACAGGATTACGTGGACAGAGGTAAGTGTGAAAATATTTCAATTTCCAAATACATTGGAGAAATCTATAGGATATATAAAACCCGCATTTCTGCCGAGTTAAAAGTCTGTATTCGTGAACTGTTGCTAAGAGACACTAAAATAATCGATAAGTTTATGAATTCGCATGCTATGTAATGCTGTCTAAAAATAACTTGAAGCTAAGTACATGTCTTGTTTTGAGTCAGAATAATATATAGTTACGTTTTCAGCTGCAATTGTGATATTTCCTTGATAGAACTTGGGTCTGTCTGTCTGTATATATATCTGTCTGTATGTCTGTCTGTCTGTCTGTATGTCTGTCTGTATGTTATGCATAACATTAACTTAGTACAACAAACACGACAACTGTTTGCTACTAAGCTATGCTTGACGGAGTTGTCTCGCTTAATCATCTGATATCATAGTCAAATCTGATATATTTCCAAATCAAAATACAGTGAATTAACTCTGATATAAACAAAAATTTGAGATAAACTCACTGATTGTCATAGCCAAAAAAAATACAGTGTAAAAGCAACGTTGAAATCTAAATCACACACATATATGCTATGTTCGATTACTACAAAACTTAGCTGGAACAGTATTAAAAAACAGATATAGTTATATTTCTTGACCAACACACAATATCTCGACGTTTGCTATTAAGTAAAATATGCTATCGTGATTATATAAATAAAATTTAATTCTACCAGATACTTTACGACGACATTCAAATAGTTCTTTCATCGCTATCTTACTGAGAAGATACCTATTACCTTTCACGTAAACCTTCGACCTATTTAGGTCTATATTAATTTTCGTATACTGGTACTGGCTTATCGGATTATGCAAATTGTTATATTTTAATGCAAGCTCGTCTCGTAAACTTTCGAGATAACTAAAGTATTTGCTGTCATCTGATTTGATAAGGGAGAGTTTGATTCTGTCAAATTTACTAAAACAAATACCTGAAATTTCATCGTTAAATTCAAATGATAATTGCTGGTTATTAACCATTATCTTTTTGATTTTGCTATTAACTCCATCTGCTAATGTTAAATTTTCAAACATTATTTCTGATGTTTAGACAAAATTACTTGTATAATGTCCAAGCGCTAGTGTGTGAATTCCGTCACTGCAATATCTTTTATCATCAAAATTACTTAGTCCCCGTTTTATGATCGTATCAGTTTCAAGTTTATGATGATCTGTTCTGATAACATTTGTTTTGATAAAACTGATGCTATTGTTTAGCGCTGCTTTAAAATCGTCAAAATTCATCATTTTTTTCACATATCCTCGAGTAATACCTTTTGCTTTTTTTGTAAGTTTATTGTCATCCAATATGACAGCATACATTTTGCTCTTTAGTCCAACAAATTCCCTAACTGGCATAAACATAAACTCATCTTTCATTTCACCAATAACTTTCTTATTGGAATTATCTTGAAATCCACTACATGCTGGATAATCTGATAAATCGAACAAATTTTTATTATTGTAAATATCTTCATAGACATCTTCACATGTTATATTATAAACTAGCGAATCTGTATCAGTAAATAGCAACTCTGAATCTGGCCACTGCTTTTTGGTAAAATTATAGTGAAAATCGTACATCAGCCACTTTGATATATCAAGTACAGCTGCACCAACATAAATAGGTTTATTTAACTTTAAATTTGTCATTCGTCGTTGTATTGCAACAAGATTTTCATTAAATATTTTCATACTAACAAAACCATCATCATCAACTAATTTATTTCTGCGACTTATATCATTAACAATTTCTATCGAGACTCTCTTGCGAATATTTTCCATCGTCTTACCGAACACCGAGTTGTTCATCAACTTGAAAAAGTTTTTCTCAAATTCGATTTTAGCCACAGCACGACGATTTGTATTTAGATCAATATAATTTGCCATCCACTTCGACTGATTAAGCTTTAGCACGCGATGGACCTTTCTCAGAATTAGTCCAGCATCTACTGCTTCTTTTAAATTTTTGTAATGCATAACATAATTTCTTTTATCTAACAAATTTGGAACTAACTTATTAACAATCGAATTTTTTGCTGTTGTTGTTGCTCGTTGTTCAGGCGATAATAAACCATAATTAATCATCATTGACTCTGCGCAAAACGGATAATCGTTATGTAGATCATGTAGCAAACTAGGATAATCTAGATCAACTTCAACAAAATATGAAATATCGGAAAAATCGATATTAATTTTTCTAGGTAAATCTTTTTCAGTTTCTTTAAGAAATTGATCTGGAGTTATCCAATGAAATCCACTATGTGGCATTGGATCTGACATTGCATATCCATACAAATTATTGGCGTCCAGATAAATGCTGTAATTCGACGGGAGATTTTTATCATAATTTTTTAAGTACTTGTTATTAGCAGCTGCATATTTCTTTGTTATAATGCTAATTCCGCCTCTGATACCTTTTTCAATAAAGTTAAACATATCGACATCTGTTAATAGATCTAGTTCTATTTTACTCGTTTTTAGTAGAGCGTCCCAAGATAATCCTGGAGAGGAATAATACCAACAGGGGTCTAATCCATAATTGCTGTAGCTTATCCGACGAAAACTCTCAAAAACATCTGCTAGCAATAATACATCTGTTTTCAAATATAGATCATGATAATCACCAAATGTTTTACAACTAAATTTATTCCAAATATCTTGTGCATATTTGTATTCGTCATCTGTTATATTTTCGTTTTTGAGTTGCGAGTAAAATTTATCTTTGCCGGGCAGAGAAGTTTCATTAAATCTGCTCCAATCGTCGAGATACTCGTAAGGAAATACACCTTCTTTTGTCAGATCGATATAGTTTTCACCGAAGCAACTTTTTAGGTTAGCGAAATTGCTACAATCTTTAACAAGCTCATCTAATGATGCTGCCATAAATTGCAGACTGTCAATGAAACGTAATTTACCGAGCGTCACCGACATATACTTTTCAAAATTATTTGGAATACATTTTATTACGTTATTTAATTTTAGTTTAGCTTTAATATTTTCATCACCAGATGCTTCTACAATGATATGACTGTGATAGCCACGAAAGTTATGTAAAACTACGGGAATAAAATCTGGAGCATGAAATTTTAAATTACAACTGTTATGAGCTGCTCCACGATATTGGCCGGTCAAATGACAATGATCTCGCACCTTATCACGGGCTCCGTTAGAGTCTACCAGCAACTTTTCACAAATATGACAATCAACTGCTTTATCAAAATCGAGTTATTTTCATCGGAGCTGTTTTAAGTAATCTGTTAGAAATTTTATTAACTTCGTCTATTAAATTTTTCAATAGCCATACGGCAGGATTTTCACCTCTATATAACTTTATCGGAGTTGAAAATTTATCGTTAGCGCAACAAACTACTTTATAAGCTACTCCTCAAGGAATATGTTGTTGTATTTTTCTAGTACTGGATTTATTCGGATTATTTTCTGCTCCAACCACAGGAACGAGTAGACACTCGAAATCAGCGTAAATAACAAAAGGAATATTTAGTTTATGTTATAATTTTTAAATTTTAATATTTTTTCTTTTTCGCTAGGCATACTTATTCTTTGAATATTGACACAGTATTTGAGATTCTTCTGCAGTCTTTCATCGCTAGCAAAACCGTGCAAACATCTATAGCAGAAATATTTTTTATTTTTATTTTTACTGTACTGTTTGCCAACTAGTCCGTTAAAGTTTTTTATCCAACAATAATGTCCTCGATAAAATAATAAATTTATTGTATTTTGCGTAGCATTTTCTGAGATATATCTCGGGTAAACGTTTTCTCGCTCATCTAGTCCGAAAACATTTACTGAGATATTGTTTTGTTTTTCAAACTTTGGTATATAATTTTCTGCTACTGGAAAAGTTATTCCTAAAAAATTTAGTTCGTCTTTGTATGGAAAATACTTGTTAACGCGATCAGCATTTTTTCTTTTGGAAGCATCGCAGAAAGAATAGACCATTGAAAACATTTGTCATCATCGTTTTTGACATTAATACAGCATTTTTTGTTTTTATTTTTTTGAGGGAGATCGACGTTGCCAGCGTTATTAGCGCCGCTGCCGTGAAGTACGTTATATTTTGCTGTGTGAAATAAAACTTCTTTTATAATTTCAAATTTCCAACCTGATCCTAACGAAGTAAATTCTTCTAATTTTTTGTTTATTTCTTGATGTATTTCTTCGGCGACCGTGGCAACATTTGTTCCAGTAAATATTTTTCTTGATTTTGCTGTTAAATATGGTTCAGAAATTTCGCCGTCAAAACTTTTTGTTTCAAAAATTATATCAAGTATATCCTCAACTGTGTGTAACTTTGATAAAATCGTATGATATTGGACTATAAGTTTGATACTTTTATGAGCCACAAGTTCTTCCGATATAACAGATTGTAAAAGATGAAATAAATTTGTGGAGCTAAAATTTGCTAAAATTTTTTGATCATCAAGTTTGTAACTATTATTGTAACCAGAAAATGCTGAAGCAATTTTTTCTGATTTGATAATGTTCTTTTTAGCAATATCTCGCAATTTTAAAATTATATATAATAATAATATTTTATATTTAATTGAATTTTTTTAAGATTTTTAATTAGAGATATGAAAAACCTTATAGTATAATGACAGAAATTTTGAGATATATCAGAATGACGGCGGAAGAGCAAGAAACTTATCATGTACATATGAAATACAACTTATACGCTGCAAATATGTTAGGTTCTGTTATTAATATAGAATCTAAAAAATCTGTTGGTACATCATCAACACCAGCTGTATGTTAATTTCAGTAAAAGGCGATGATACAGAAAGGACTAAAATGTTTAGAAAAGATTTTATTTATACTTTGTTTTGCGGCGATATTCCAGAAGGACAACGAGTATACAGAGCAAATGGCGCAGTTGCTGATGATAATATTGAAAATTTATCATTACAAAATGAATTTCAACCTCATCCAGCATTTGATTTATATGAGGCAAATGATAAGGGAATTATTAGATATATAAGAACAAAAAAAGTTATTGGAAATTTACAAAATAGTGGATATTTACGAGTAGTAGTACGTGGTGTAAAAACTAACCAAGTTAATTATATGTCACATCGTTTTGTCTTTGAAACTTTTAACGGACTAATACCTAATGGTCTAGTTGTTGATCATAAAAATGGTATTAAAACAGATAATCGTTTGGAAAATTTAGATCTGGTAACATCAAAAGAAAATAGTAGAAGAGGAAATGCTGGTGGTAATAATTTTAAAAATCCGGCTAAACAAATAATTTCAATAAATCTAGAAACTGATGAAGAAATGAAATTTAAATCAATAACAGCTGCTGGAAAATATCATAAAATTCATTCGAGTGCAATAAAATTTGTCGCTGATGGCAGAACTAAATCGGCAACGTCGATGTTGACATTTGACAGATTTATCTTTAGATACGATAATTAATAATATTTTCTATATCATTCCGAGAGAGACAATTATGACTAAATTCCATGACATCATCACGATTAAATCGTAATGTCATCATTTTATTTGTATCAAGTTTTATTTTGTCTGCTGCTGTTAATAAAAATTTGTCAGAATCGCCTAATGTTATCATAACATCAACAAAATAAAAACTATGTCCCAACAAACAATTTCGAATTGCCTCAGCTAGTTCTTTGTGATTTAGTATATTAACTCGCTGATGATATTTTATTTCTCCGAACATCTTATTATTTATTAATTAGACAAAAGATTATTATAATAATGAACTTATCTTAGAGACTGGCTAAACTAAATTCGTGAGATTTTGTTTCAGTTTCAAATTTTACATCAGAAAATATTACTAATGACAGATTTGCTGATTATACTGAAAAAGATATTTTGCATAACTATGACGACGACGAAGATGATGTTGTTGTTAGCAAAAAATATTTAAGCAGACCAACAACTGGACGATATGATGTTAAATACCATATTGCTAAAAAAAATAATAAAATTTAATTGTACTGTTGCCGAGCATCAAATTATTTGGCAGCTTATAAAGCTCTTTTTAAACGTAAAAATAGCTGGACAACAAAGAAATATAAAATACGATTTTATTTTTGGTAAAATATTTAATTTAATGTCAATAGACGGTGCAAGAAAATTACATTTAATTTCTTTATGTAAACCAGTAAAATGTAAGTCAGTACTAATAAAATACGAAGAAATTTATAATAATTCGATCGACTTAGTTGGTACCCAACTATTAAATTTATCGCATATCCACGCCATTTGACTAAACTTTTGTTGCCGCGCTTTTTAATAACTTTTTCAATAACAAATATATCTTGTTCTGTTTTCTGAAGTTCTTGCTCATAAAAACTGCCAGTTATAGGCTCACCTAATAAATCTTTTAACGAGTATGTAACTGGTATTGTTAAAAGTACTTTATCAACAACAAATACTTCTTCACTCCAGTTATGAGTATACCCTTTCTCAAATGTTTTTTTTTGGTCAAAGAAATTCTAACTTTATCACCAACTTTAAATCTGTGTCGTCGGTACATATTTTCGTTTGCTAATATTGGATTTGCAATCGCGTCGTTTGGCGACATTTTACTTTTGCCTAACGAAAGGGATCTGTGTTTCGTGTTATTATACTCGTCAACAATGTTTTGTAAATTGTCAATATATTTACTCGTATTTTTAGCTGTCAAATATTTGTAGATTTTTTCGTTGAGCGTGAGATTAAATCGCTCGACGATGACACTTTTTCCCTCATTTCCTGTGACATATTTTGTAATGTTATTTTGCTCTAAAAACTGTTCAAATTTTTTATTAAAAAATTACGCTCCGTGATCAGTCCAGATTCTATTTGGTTTTCTTTCCGTGTTAACAATAATTTGTTTTAGCGCATCAATCATCGATGTCCCTGTTTTATCCGAAACGGGTATACTAAACGCGTATTTGCTAAAAACATCTACAACATTAAAAATATATCTCTTTGGAGCGCCATCAGCGTCAACGTTTTATTGGGCTAGATTTGAAACATCAACTAAGTCTATCGCCCAGATATCATGAACGGCATTTGCGACAACTTTACGTCGCGGAAACTTTTTTAGGTCTGTGTAGCTCAGTTGCAAGATCATCATATAATTCTCTACCGAGACCGAGTTTATATTTTGCGCCAATAAAACCTTGGACCAGCCTTTGGTCAACACGTTCTCGCATATTTACAGGTTTCATATCACGAAGTTCGTCTAACATTACTTCATCGCAGCTATGTTTATTTTGTTCGCTTTCTGGAAGATCAATATTACTGTAGCAGATATCATGGCGCATTGCTATTGGCTCTTGTCCTGGCAGCGGATTATCGTTTTCGTCAAGTTGTTTATCAAGAGGATTATAAGGTCCAGTATATTTATGGCCTGGCAATGTCCAACCGCCTTTTGGTTTCGGCAATTTTCCAATAAATTTATGTATATCTATACCTGTTCCAATTATTTCTCTGTTTTTGCATTTCTGACAATATGTAACAATTTTATTTTGCTCGAGACATAAATCTCTATCGCAATCACAGTCGCATGTCATTATCTATTTAGTCGTCTACTAAAATAATTTCAGGGTAACCCGCTCCGGACAACTTTGTTTTTGGTAAAAACATACTTTTTTTTCTTCCACAGATTGCACAAAAACTTTTCAGCATTATTCTATTATTTTTTTGTTTTTTCTGTTTTTTCGTCTTTATTTTCTGTTTTACTTTTACACTTAAGACAATATGTTGACATTGTATATCTAAGTTTAGATAAAATTTAATGCAATCTCATCATTAGCGTGAGAAGGTTGTTTGTCAAATTGCAAAATAAACTTTAAAAAATCTGGATTTTTAGTCATCTGTTTAATGAACATTACTCAATAATATCCACAAGCGGAAGTTCCAACTGGTTGAATTTGATTAATAATAATAATAATAATAATAATAATAATAATAATAATAATAATAATAATAATAATAATAATGAGGACTTTGTATAGCGCCTAATCTTTAGAAGCTCTAAGCGCTTTACAACATTTGACAACACTTAAAAAACATATATAATGATATGATTACAAAATTAAAAACAAACACCACGAATGTAGAAACAGAAAATATGCTGTAAATATTTAAGGCAAGGATACATTATTAGGTCTTTAAGTTTGTTCTTGCAGTTGAAATAGGTGAGTTTTCAGAGCGCTCTTGAATGAGATCACTGTGCCTTTGTGTCTAAGTGCAGTGGGCAATTTGTTCCACGTTGCTGGGCCCTGGTATGCAAATGAGCGTTGTCCATATGATTTCATCTTCATAGTGGGAATAATGAGAATACGAGTGTCAGAAGAGGAGCGTAAGCATCTTGCAGGTGTATACACATGGGTGAGGTCAGATAGGTATGTTGGACTGGAGCCCGTCAGTGAAACGTAGCACAGAGAACAAATTTTGTGTTTAATTCTGGATCGAATGGATAGCCAGTGTAGGGTACAGAGCAGGGGAGAGGCGTGCTCTGATCGTGGTACTCTAAGGATGATCCGAGCAGCTGTATTTTGAACTTTTGAAGTTTCTGAAGTAGATATTGAGACGAACCAGACAGAATTGAGTTACAATAGTCCAGTCTTGAAAGTACTAAGGAACACACAAGTGTTTTAGTGGCATCAACTGAAAGATACTTGCGAATGGAGCTGATTCGTCTCAGCTCAAGATATGCAGCCTTGCATATGTTCATGACATGTTGGTGCAACGAGAGAGTACTGTCGAGAGGGACACCGAGGTTTCGTACTGACTGTGTGAATTTAATGTTGGTGTTGCTGATATTTATTGTCTGAGGTAAAGGATGTGAATGAGAAAGTCTTTGTGTTGTAATCACGATGGCTTCAGTTTTATCATCATTCATCTGCAGCTTGTTACATGTCATCCATGATTTCACATCGGAAATGCACCTCTCTACACCTTGGATGGTAGCTTCAACTTCAGCTGGATGGCTAGATTTGTATATTTGGGTGTCATCAGCATACAACTGGTGAGACACTGGATGATGATCTATGACACCTGAGAGTGGATGAGTGTATAGAATGAAGAGAACAGGTCCAAGAACAGACCCCTGTGGAACACCACAGCATAGATCAACTGGGCTGAAGTGTTTTCCATTTGCGGACACAATTTGTGTCCTGTTGACCAAGTAGGACTTGAACCATAGTAAGGCTGTATCATGAATGCCAAATACATGCTGGAGACGGTGAAGTAATATATCATGGTCTATAGTGTCAAATGCTGCAGACAAGTCAAGGAGAGTGAGGACTGTAATCTTTCCGCCATCCAAAGTAGAGAGAAGGTCATTGACTACTTTCAGAAGAGTAGTTTCAGTACTGTGGCAAGGGCGATATGCAGACTGTACATTGCTAAAAAGACTGTTTGAATTCAGATGAGATACAAGTTGGGATAGAACAACTTTTCTAAGATTTTTGACATGAATGGCAGATTAGAAACTGGGCGGTAGTTCTTTAAATCATTATGGTCGAGTGTTGGTTTCTTCAGCAGAGGCTTTACAATGGCAGTTTTGTAAAAATGATGGGAATTCCCCAGTTGAGAGAGAGGTATTAATAACATCAGTTAGTGAAGGCAGTATTGGATCCAAGCACTCTAGCAGCAGTGACGTCGGAATCGGATCCAGTTCACATGACTTTGGTGCACTCTTCATCACGATTGTACGTACTAAATCCGTAGAGACAGGTTCAAATGCTGCTAACGGTTGCCGCTGAAATTCTGTATCGCAACTGTATGGTAACGACGAGTCAACTGAAATTGTGTTGTCAAGTTTATCTCTGATGGTTTGTACTTAATCACGGAAGAAATTTGCAAACAGATCCGGAAGGTCGACTAGAGAGAAGGTAGCTGGAAGTGATGTACATTTGTTCCTTGACATCAGCTTGTTAGTAATCTCAAATAGCTCTTTGCAGCTTGAACTTTCCATGATTTTAGTACTGTAGTGGGCTGATTTAGCTGCATGGACTATGTTTGTGACATTCTTCTTAGCAGCATCATAGATCTGCTTATGAATAGTGAGTCTGGTGGAAAGCCAAAGCCTCTCAGCTTTACGGCGGTCTCTTTTAGCAGATTAGACGAATAATTCGTCAGAGACTTCGTATCTTGCATTCTACTCATATATTTTTTTACTGCGTCACTTGATGGAATTCCGAACGAGTCAAAATAATTGTTATCATAGACAGCTACCCAATGCGTGCCAGATCCGTCATTAAAATCTTGTATATTTATAACACACGAACCTGGCGTTGGTAGAATCGCCATAACTTCATCTTTAGAATAAACTCCACTGAAATTTTTTACTTTTTTTAGTTTGTCAAGTATATCAAAATTACTTAACGCAGACTTTATCTCCTTGTTCCTGGCAACATTAGTCCTCGTCCTACTCCTAACAGATTTGGCAATAGACTTCCCGCCAATCCTGCTAGTAACGGGGCTATTGGAATAAATCCCCCTTTTCGCCTCTGTCTCTGAAATACAACAAATAATTGCCGTGGTTTTTGTTCAGTTGGTGTCGTTGTAACTCGCCATGTGTAGTCGGTGGTATTTGAACTGCTGTTTGATATATTTTATGTTGCTGAAAATAAATTCTGTTTGTGCGTTTTTGCAGCATATCATTTAATTCCGCCATTTTAGTGATAGACGGAGTTATTCTTGGCATCCATAGTGCAAGTTTGTTTATGACAAATTGTACATCGGCTCCACCTGACCTAAACAGGCAGTCGTTTTGTTCTGATCGATCTAAAATAAGAGTATTTTTAAATCCACGAAATACTTTATTGTAGTCCCTGCAAAAGAGAAATACTGTACTTAACGGCAGCATCATTGTAATTTGACGTGATCCTGCTGCAAGTGCCTTTCTTCTAGTATAACCTTCATTGTAACGTATATTTTTTCTGACAATAGGAAATGAGTTATTGATCAAATTTAACATTTCAGTGCCGGTTGCAGTTGCACCTGGTGGTGTTATACCAAGATTATTGCGAGCAGCAGTAAGTGAAACTCTTGTAGCTGCATCATCAGCGGCTGCACCTGGTTCGACTATACCTAGCGCAGCAGCATTATTAATAAGAAAATCTCTTACAATTACAACATCTGCAGCGGCATTAGCTTCAGCAACTAAAATAGGTGTACCTCCGGTTGAAAACTCAGACGATGCCATAAAACCAGACCCACCACTTCCAGTATTTTTAAACCACATCATATTAGTTGCAGTTGATTTGGAATAATCATCGGAAAATGAAATAATATTTAATATTGTACTTGCAACTTGTAAGTGATTTGAAATATCTTCGACAGTTTGATTGACCAGCTGATATCGAGGACTTTTAAATAAACATCAACCATCATTTATAAGAGCTACTTCTGTTCCAGCTGCAATTGCGGCAGGTGCGGCAGGTGCTGTCATAATCTGGCCGCGAACTTCCAACGTTGCTTTATGAGGAAGTAAAAATACGTCCTCGTCTCGAGTATTAAATGTTTTGACGCCAGCCTTATTAGGCGCGTTAGAATTTTCATCAAGATATTCAATGTATTCGAATTCTGTTACTGTGTCGTCTGTGTCATAAGTTTCTGCTAAATCGAGATAATTTATTTTTTGCCCAACAGCAGTTCCAGCAGCAGATGCAGCTCCAGTTGCAAACGCTTTTGATACGTCAAGTGCAATTGGTGCAACTTTATGAGCTATTCCTGGAGCATTTTCTATAATTTTAGCAAATATATTTCCCAAAAATCCTCCTACTATTTTTCTTCGATAAACTTTTTTCTGTTTCATTATATCTGAGGTTGTATAATTTTGTTGTCAAATCTTTCAGAAAATATGTTTACTGTTCGCGCAGGTGTAAATAATAAATAACAATTTCATTATTAAGATCTAATTGTCTTCCAGACTGATCTGTCAACTGCATATTTACTTCTGTTATTTGATTTTTAGCATTTAACGGATAATAAATAACCTGACGTGGACTAATTTGCATAAGAGATCCCGGCGGAACCTCTGGTGAAAAACTGTATATCGTTTGTCCTTTACTACCTTTAGCTGAATAAGATCCAGATGCAATAGAGCAATTTACCAATATTGCGTTTACATCAGTTATATTTACTGGCAGTCGGCCGTCATACGTTTCGGGATTATCACGATTAAGAGCAGGATATACATAATTATAAAATCCTATCAGTGGTGCGATACTTGTTTGCGATACAAGACTAACTGTTATATCTTTTAATTTCATTCTTGCGCGTAACGTATTATAATTTGGTGTAAGCTCAAAATTATCAGCTACACCTTTATTTTTTGTTATAAGTTCTCTATTATTTTATTTAGATCTGTGACATTATAAGCTCCTTGTGGAATTTTAATTGTTTTCCACGTGACAAATGGTGAAGTATTTATAGGAACAGTAAATGTAAATTCATCGTTTACTCCAGTTTTTACATTAACCATAGCATGCCAACAAGTGCAGGAAATTAGTCCAATTTCATATTGTTTCTCACGATCTAGTTCTATTGGCGGAATATATTTTACAGAAAAATT
>JAECUM010034183.1:0-29168 GCA_016617855.1 Megalonaias nervosa
GGAGCTAGCACTTTTTTGAAAGGTGCACATCTGGAGTAAGGCCAAGCTGTATACTCTATAACCCATATTACACCCATCAATCATACACCAAAATAAAGGAAATTAAAGGTTCTTTGAACAATACCTAAGATATACAAGGTCTTTTTTAAACAGCCAGTATAACCAGTGAGGAAACCCAGGGAAATTCTTTTTCTTTAAAATTCTAACCCTATGCAAAATACAAAATTGTAGAGCGCCACCTGATCTGATCCCCTTCGTCTGGCACCTGAATGTTAACTCCTAGCCCCAGTCCTCAGCAGGATTCAAGGGGAGTGGGTCTTGATTCAGTCCCTGTCCTGATACCAAGGATGCTCCAAAGGCTAGTGATAGGTGACCAGATGATGATACTGGCACCAGGCATCTGGTGCCCAATGACTGACTGATGGTGACCAGTGACTGGTGACCAATGCTTGGTGCCTGGTGTCCATGTCACCTGCCATTGACTAGTCAACAACCAGACAAGCGAGTCTGATCTGTAGGAAGACCATTCCTTAGATCTTATAGACTTGGATCACAACTCTCCCTCTACAGACTGGCTCAATCCTGTTGGCACTAATAGATTTGGGGGTCTGCAAGGGTGCTGCTCCTTCCTCACAAGAGGAGGGCATGACTCTCACTCTCAGCCCTGTGATCACCAATTGCTTTGCTCAAGATTTCATCAATACTGTATTATTTAGTTTGTCTAGGGGAGCTCGCTCTCATCATGTTTAAATACATTGTTACAGCCTTATACTTCTGCCTCACACCTTTAGGGTGTGCAATCTCTTTCTCAACTCATTCTCAATTTTATTGATCCTCTGTAATCTAGAAGCCATTCCATTGCCCATTCAGGGGGTGATTATCTTTGTAGGCAATATACCCGATCTCACAAGGTAATAAAATGTAAAATTACTCACAGGTACAATTAGCATGACAACTACTTCAGTTGATATCTTGGTAGGCTGACCAACACTGAATATTAGTAGCTTGTTCACGTTCATACTGTAACTAACTAAAAGTATGGAACTAAAACTTGCATCATTGACCATGTTAATCAGTTGTTAGTCTCACTGATTTATGAAATCACACCATTAGAGGATTAGATTGTGTATCACTATAGTTGTGGTTGGGTGCTATAAATATGCCAAAATGGCAACCATGATTACTCCAACAGCCAAATACTTAGAATCTTTGATCATTTCAATCTTCAGTGCATTATACTAACCAAGTTCAACTTTACATGGTTCTTTCTTCTCTGGTGATGGTACCTTATAAACCTTCATTTCATCTTTGATCTTGTGCTACTCACCTTCCATTTAGGTTGCAAAATTATGACAGATAAAGGGCACACTAAAGATGTCATAAGAGAGATACAGCGAACACTACAAAAAATACTTTAGAAACAGGTACCATGGTTATAAACAGTACAGAATGATCCAGAAGTTGGGAAACTGAATTATTAGATCCTTAAATGAAATCAGATACTTTAAACCTAACTGATGCTCCATCTGTATATTTCTTTCAGAGTTTGCTGAATTCAACCAAAAAAGAAGGTAATGATAAGCTAGAAATCAATTACTTTGTCATGTTTGCTTATTAGCACTCAGCTATAGTCATGTGTAAGCTATAATCTACCTGTCTTGGGAATATTACCACGGCCTTGTGTTTGATCTCTAAAGATTGCCGTTGGGTTAGTGTGGAACTTTTACGCGAGGTTACCATGACCAGCCAGAGACCGGAAACTTGAGCTGGCAACCGGATACATCACATAATAAAGGCTTGCATTTATCACACCTATATGTTAAAGGTTAGTTAAAGAATCAAAAGGAAAGTCCATGGGGTAAATGGGGCATGTTCTTATTAACACTGACAGACAGCGAGAGGGACATTGTCTGCTAAGTTTGATTGGATTGGTCCACAGTGATAGCCAATCAAAATTGAGATAGAGGGTGTGATTACAATTCAGACTTGAATGATACCTTCCAAAATAGAAAGGGTAATTTAGTATTTGCCTGGAAGGACTGCAGATCAACAGGGTTTAGTCCAAGAAAGAAGGTACTCATAATCTGGCGGCAGAAATTAGAGGTAGATTCTAAGGAAAGACAAAGCTTCGAAAAGGTCGGTAAGATATTTGCTCGATTTTTGTAGAATATTACAGCATCATAATTGTAATTATTTGTAGTATGTACATTTAATTACTAGGAGCATTTAGTATGTAGAATTACCTTTGTAGTGTTTCATTTACATGCGTATTTGAGAAATGAGCTTAAACTTTATGTTGAGAATTATTAGATGTGAGGCTGAATTATGTAGATTGTTAGCTTGTGGTCAGAATTAATTTGGTAATTCACTGTTAGGTTACTTCTTAGTAAACTAGTGCATTTATTACTGTGTTATGCTAGAATTTACATTTGGTTGAATTGTGAATTTGGAAACCTGGTTAAGTACGTAAGATTAGTTACTATGGATGTATGCATATATCAGAACATAGATATTTGAATATCTGCGTACTTTGTATGAGTTGTAAGGTAAAGAAATGTGTCTGATTATTGTGACATTGTTTTGTATAACAGGATTAGATATATGTGCTGATGAGAAGGAATTTACTGATGTATGTATAAGAAGTAATTGATACTGTGCTGTATTATGATGTTTGTTTTACCATACAAGAACGTATGGGTATCTGGATGTGAATGAATGCATGACCAAAGAAATTTAATAGCCGTTATCTAATGATAGGCTGTGTGTAGTGGGAGATGAGAGGGCTAAGGAAAAAGATTGTACCATCCTCGTGTTTTCACAGGAAGCTTTTAGGGGACAGGGAACTTCCGCTTCCATTGGGTCCCAAGTCTTCAGGAGTTGAAGACAGAATTGAGACTGTAGCCAAGACAGTCAAAATCAACAGGAGTGTAGTCGTGGGTGAGAAAGTGGAGGAGTAGGAGAAGGAGTCTAGAGAAAGTTGAGGAGGAGGAGAAGGAAAAAGATTCAGAGAAATAAGAGAGAGAAAGGATACAACAGATGCGTAGAAATACAAGGACAGGTGGAAATCAATCTCACACTGCTATCAAGTGATGCAATAGGCTTATTAAAGGGTCGAGCGGAAGGAGTGTAATTGGAAATTTGAGTCATTTGATTTTTGAATTGTTATTAAATTGTTATTCATTGAATTTCAACCTTTTTTTTATATTTAACCATCTAACCATCGGCATTGCTGACTGGGGGCTCAGAGCTTTACATCTATCTTTCACTAAATTTAACTTCCAACAAAATTGAGCCTGGGTGGGACTTCTATAATAGTTTAAACAAAATATAGCAAGCATCCCAACCATATAGTTCGTCACATACTTCCTACCATGTTCATTATTCAATTTCCCTGATCCTAAGCAACAGAAAAGATGCTTTCACTGACCAACATGAGATTATGAGGCCAAGTGATTATGACAGCTAGTGATAACAGACAAAAGAATGCAAATATGCCATCTGAAAGTGAAATCTGAGAGTGCTGAACAATTCAAGGCTGCCAACTTAATTATCAAAGAGATCATGGATTATCTGCACCTTCATGCTTAGCCATCATTTGTTTCTCAGATATTACCAAGATTTACATGGAAATTCACACATGTATACCATTTAGAATTGTGATTGGTATTAAGGAACTTGCTGCCTAACTAGTACATGTTTAACAGTTGGAAACTAAGAAATAATTTTTTTTGTTTCTTCCACGTCCTGTTACTACTATATGTTTCTGAGAGTTGTTCAAACTTGCACTTAGCATACAGGAGCATACCTGGCTGGAATGACAGAAAGCCTCCTTTTTGCTCAGTTAACAAAGTATCTAGACGGTCAACTGGTAGAAATTTACTCACCACATTGGTTACAGCTGTTACTGTAAAACTGGATAGGCATTTAGATATGACCTTGCATTTATAAAGAAAGAAATTTGTATGACATCATTATCTGCTTGTCTTCCAGCTTATTCATCTCTTTCTTGGCCAAGGTCTCAAACATTATCTCTTTTCCACTTTCTTTTACTCTTGATGGTACTCTTCATAAGGATGAATCCTAACTTAGCTCTGATTTACTATCCATTTAAGTAGCTTAATATGGCAGAACGAGGCAGAGAAAGAGATTTAGAATGGTATGAAATGTCTGGTTATTATAAAGGTTATATATGTCAAGATCCAATTGAAGATTGCCTGGGAATTTGCCTGGGTTATACATCTACCTTACATTGCCGGGGAATTTGCCTGGGTTATACATCTACCTTACATTGCCGGGGAATTTGCCTGGGTTATATATCTACCTTACATTCCTCAGGATATACTGGACCAGCTGCCTTGCAGACAGCACAACAGCATTCTCCATGGACTTACTCAGCTTTATGGAGAAAATACTTAGTCCACAGGAAAATACCCAAGTCATAAATGTTAATACAGTGACCATGTATTACTTGTGATATTTTTTAATAATGTTCTCAATGTGTGTGTGCCGAGATAGGACAGAATGATTTTTCTGCTGCGGATTTTCAAACAAGATACATTCATTAAGATGGCTGCCAACACTCAATGATGAACTCAACTGCTTTTCATCACTTGCCATCACTGTGCTCTGTAATTGTTGAGACTACTACAGTTAATACATATCATAATAATATTTAAATATATTCTGAGAGACAAATTTTTAATGAATATTTTTTATCATGAATTCATCTATCACATCAATGTAAACTTTCTCACACTCTTCTGACTCAGAAAATTTTTCATTTGAAGGAGTCTCTGATCTAGATCAAGACCTTCCTGTTAAGGACTATTTAGAGGGTATCATCTTCAATGTGAAACATTTAGATTCATCCGATTTCACAATACAATTTTTGACAACTTAATTTTTCTATCAGTTCCTGGAACAAATTAAAAAGGAATTCACTTTAGATTCATCCCAGTCCAAGCTTACTATTACAACACATGCTGATGGACTAAAATGTGTACTTAGTTTTAATTGTGCTGAAAGTCTAATAGAAGTTAGGGGTTTAGGGTCAATGAAATGGAAAGATAAGAATTTCATCAGAATAGCTACTGATCTATTTTTAGAATCCCCCATGCATAAGGATAGTTTCAATTCCATGTTTATCAGATATAGTGGACTCAAAGGAGAGTTATAGTCATAGAAACCAAGAATTATCTGATGAGAGAGCTGACCCATTTTCTAGGGTTCCTGCAATGAACAGCACTCCAACCACTATGATCCTATGATCTCTATGCCACATACAGAAGGCCCTACTAGAGATCAGAGCACTCCCCATGTATGTGTATACTGACCTGCTACTGACTGTTATACAAACACTCCAGAAGCAAGTGGGCAAGATGCAATAACAGATTGGCAAGCTAATAAATGAGAAGGTTAAATTAGCTGCCCAGAGAGAGAGAAACCTTTGACTATCAGCAGACATTCACAAACCATTGGTCCTAAACCTATTTCTCTAAGTAAAAGTGTACAGACACCTGCAGTATTGCCAAAAGAAAACCCAATGCAGGTTTCCAACTCTGCCACTGACTCGGCCATAACTGATAAAGTTAACAGTAATGAAGCACCATACAGACTAACTACATCAATACAAAGTAAACATAATACTTTTTGCCTTCTACCAGCAGAGATAACATCCTCCTTATTGGTAGTTCCATTTTACATGGAATTAACAACAGCAGCAGGAAGGGTGAACAGACCATTTGTCTGAATTGTCATTTATTTGAAAAATAAAGGTTCCTACAGAGGCTGAAAATACAAGGTCAATAACGCTAAACCAAAGCCTCTAACCAACCGAGATTTCTCTAATTGGGTTAGCTCATTTTATTATTTTATTTTTGACACTTGTGTTTTCTTTTTTTTATGCGTGTTCATTTACTTCCCAGACACTTACTATTGGTCATCACCCTCTCTGCTGCTGTAGTGTGGTGTAATTAAATCATTATTATATCAATAATGGAATCTCACACAGCTAGATTAGCTCGAGAGCAACTAGAGGCAATTAAAACATATCTACCCATCCGTGATTCTGTCAAACAAAAATTACAAGAGTGTCAGGAGTCTAAGGTTGAATTTGCAGAGAGTACAGAACTGTTATTTGAACCTGTTACGAAGGCTACCAAAGGTCTTCTTCCCATGTTGGAGCAAACCGCTAAAGCAACTGGAAAAATAGCAGAGAGAACTAAAAAAACAAAAAAGATTCTAAGAGAGCTCCCGGCTGAAATAGCTGCTGCTCAACCAATGCAAGAAATACTCAAAGGTATTAGTCAGGTTCATGCTGAAACAGGTGATGTATCAGAACTAAAACAAGCAAAAGTTAAAACTGCACTGATTGATAAATTTACCAGAGAAAGTGTTAATGATATTAGGAAAGCCAAAAACATAAGACAATTAGCTGCGAGTACTTTAAAAAGTTTTAATAATAAAGAACAATTTCTGAAACCCGAGTACCATGGTCGTTCTATAAACCGTGATGACTGGAACAAATGGATATTTTGCATACATTATGGAGTTGATCAGGTCAGAAATGATGATCCAAAATATATGGCATTTATCAATGAGGTAATCAAATATTCACAAATACAACATAAACGACAACAACCACAAATAGCAATCAGTCCAACAACAAGTAAGGAAGAAGAATGGCAAGACGCTCCCAGCGCAACTGAAAGTGGTATTGGTACAGGTACAAGGGGAAGTGGTCTTATTATTCCATGTCCCAATAATGTCCTTGCTAATGTTGATCCACTAGAAATTTTAATCGGTGGAAAACGAGCCAGTAATAATTCCCCAGAAATCGTTAATGAAACAGCTGATATTTGTCAATGATTATTTACGGGTGGTATCATGGATACTGATGTTTATCGATCCCTCATCGATGAAATCGTTGATGATTACCACAGTGATTGATTAAGGGTATGCAATCAGATCAGTGACAAGAAAATAAGATGATCATACATAATGCTCAATGTGGACCTGTAATGGTCAGGGTGATAAATTCGCAATTACCAACATATAAAGCGATCTACGGTGATGGACTCGATGATGTTGTTCAGTGTCTATTGAGAAGGATGGTCCCAAAAGCAATACCGATTGCAAAGCAACTGGGAATGAAAGCTATTGACGTTGTTCGTGATAAGGTATTGGTGCTGTTGGTAATGTTGCTAGTAAAGCATTTTCAGCAATCAATGATAGACTAGCATGATTGATACAACAAAAACCGCAATCAGTAAAATTGCCCAGCACTGAGGTTATGCCTGCAAATGTTAGTAAAATAATAAATAAAGCTGTGAATCAAAAACTAGCAAAGCTAGCTGGTGTACCCATGTCAGAAAAAGAAAAAAATATAACTGCAAGTCTGATAGCAGAAAGTGATCTTCGTGTTAAACGAAAGTAAATATAATAAAAATGTTCAAGCATGTATCTGATCCCGCATTCGACATGGATGCACCAATTCTCAAAGATGAATCGATACATGATTATCAATATTATTCTTATGACTTGCGACAGCCAAATAAGCGTGGACAAATTGAGCTGCAAGTTCAGGATACAAGTAGATATTTTGTACCCGCTGAGGCATTTATTGAAGTAGAATACAAAATTTTCGAAACAGATAATACTGAATATGGAGCTGATATTACAGGTGGTTTTGTTAATAATGGCATCATGGCATCGTTTGACAGCGCTACATATATCATTGATGGAAGGCCTGTTGAATCAATCCAGAAAGACGTTGATGTTGCCACGACGATACTTGGCCTTGCAAGGTACAGCAATGATTATTCAAGATCAGCTCGTCCGTCAATGATGTTTGCCAAAGACACACTTCTAACCACCCTGACAATAGACAATATAACATAAGACGACCAAGAAATTTCGTCGATGCCACTGACGTTGATGTATGGCCTGTGGTTCATGGTGCTAATCCAGAATTCAACTTAGGATTTGAAGCATGTCGATCAATGCTGAAAGATGGAAGTAGAAGATTTTCATGCGCAATTCCACTGTCACATATCTTTGGATTTTGCAGAAATGTTAGAAAGGTTATTTTCGGAGCCAAACACACAGTTGTACTTGTAAGAAAGGCTACCGATGACGATGCAATCTGGTGACCTGCTGGCGATGCTGGTAAAGTAATACTAACAAAACTTTCATTGTGGATGCCAGTAATGACTCCATCGATCGTTGAAGAACAACAGCTACTCTCTTTTATGGGCTCAGGTGGTAAATTAATATTATCATGGCTGAAAACAACTATAGATAGCATTCAAAGTACATTTAATGGTTTATTCACATGCCAAATAGCATCACAGGAAGGTGTCTCTGCACTGCGACATATTTGTTGCTTTTCAAGATGCTGCACATGTAAACTTAAAAACACGTAGTATAATGATATTTGACAAACTTGGTTTTACTGAAGTTTCATTGAGAATAAATGGATATCAAGAACCATCTGAAGATATATTATTAAATTTTGAAAATAATCATGTAGCACTTGTATATCATCGTTTGATGACATTCATGGGACATGATCAAAATATTGATTCTGGTCTACAAATATCACAACTAGATTTTACAACGCTGTATCCGATCTATTATTTCTCACTGGAACACTTGGATTTATTTAGGCAATCTGTCATTGATATATAATTTCAAGCTCATGTGAATAGAGGAGCTACTGATAATTACAGAGTAATCACTGTTATACTCAGCAATAAAACAATGTTGCTGGAAGGTGTTGGTAGTCAGATGAGAGTCATCGATGCACCAGTAGAAAACATGTAATTAAATCGTTCATGGTATTATAATGTTATATCATCATGTTAGTGTCAGTCTGACTCCTGGTCAGATTAAAACGCTGCAATCAGTATCAAAAAAGAATTTGGGAATAAAAATATCACTAAAAAAGAACAAATCCAAGGTGGTTTAAATAAACTATCACTGACAAAACGTCAACTCAAGCACTTCAATAAAGCCAAACAATCAAAGACCGGCATACGACTTGATCTTTCTGCAGGTGTCATTAAAGACATCGCTAAGATGGGTGGTATATTTTCACTTCTTGCAGGAATAATAGCTGCTGCAGCTCTAGCTGTTGCAAAAGCAGCTGCACTTGTTGCTGTTGGAACTGCTGCTGGGATGGCATTAAAGAAAGTAACAGGAAAAGGAATAAAAACTTCCCAAAAAAAGGGAAAGGTCTAAGACTGCCAGGAACCCCTTGTTCTTGGTAAGGAAAAGGTCTAAGACTGCCATTAACTTTGTCCAATTTTGATTTACTTGATGCTGCTGAGTGATTAAACATCAAAAACTTCAGAGGTGTCTTTATGCATGATCAGTTACCGCACAAACCAAACAATGTTGAAACTGGTACCATTAATCTCGATGGAAGTTCTCATCCAGGTACTCATTGGGTTGCATACACGACTGATCCACATGGAATTATTTATTTTGATTCGTATGGACTGGCACCACCGAAGGAATTTTTAAAATACATGAGCAACATGCTAAGTATTCCAATCTGGTATTCAACATTACCAACACAGACAATAACTGATCCGCCAATATGCGGCCATGAAGTACTCACTGTACTCGACGTTGTATCATCATCAACAACAACACCTCATAAAGTTGTACATGAATATACCTCATCGTCCAACGTTTTAAATAATCACTAATCGTATAATGGTTGATATTTATGGTAGATCCTCTGTCAAAGACAAGAAAAAAAGATGACATTGATTTATCGAAGTACACTACCAAAGACGATCTTGCTGATATTATGAACCTGTCTGGAGTTGACCGGGATGAACTTGTCATTTTCCAGGATAAATACAGTGTTTTAAAGATGAGTAATATTAAGTGGATTAACATAATTCATGGAGTTCTCAGTGCTACCACAGATAATATTCCAGTATTTACTGATGGCTGTAGAATCAGAGACTCAAATGTATCAGTCGCAACTATCAGAAATGAAATTACAAGAAGCGTTGCTGATCGTTTACGATCCACCGGTGATACAATGACAGATGAACTCAACATAAAATTGTTGTTTAAAGAGAACCAACAAATGATGAAGATGCCGCAACAAAGAAATATGTAGATGATAACAATACTACAATCAATGACAAATTAACCACACTGTGATCTGAATACAACGTTCATGTAAATATGTTTTTGAATGTTCATAAAAATTGTCAAAAACTTAATAAGACCATAGAGGATTTCTTTGGAAATCCATATTTTGTTGACGCAAAACTTTCCAAAATTAACACGAGACGCAACAATGTTATTCAGTGGAATTCCTGATATCGTTAAAAAAATTAATCTGATTAAAATTCCTCACAAGCAGATCATCAATGTGGTATACACAGTATCATCAGGATCATCAACATGGTCACAGCAAATAACACTATCAAACATACATATTATAATCAGATTCTGACTAAATAGAATAAATATAATAATCTGATTCTGAGTAAATATTATAATCTGACTCTGAATAAATATTAAAATCTGATTCTGACTAAATAGAATAAATATTCAGAATAAATATTATAATCTTAATAAAAATAAATATTTTTTTTTTACTGTAGTCAGAAATGAATTAACCCTCCTGACAGAGTCAAGGTTTTATACTTTCATTTTGTTTAGCTGATATCACAGTCACGGTGACAGTGTTAGCTTATTTGTCACTACAGTCACTGGTGACAGTGCTTTCACTTTTACAATCATCACTGACATTATGGATCATTTCACAAGCAGACATAATCTCCCTTAACTGTCTTATGCGAGCATTCACAATCTTTCTTGTTTCGTATTCGTGAGACAATTCTTATCTAATTTTTTCAATTGCATGTGCGAGTGGAACAAATAGTTTAACCTGCATATCTGTAACTACTGCCAAGGATTGCATCATTGATTGCTGAATTAACTTATGAATCTATAATCAACTGGTAGTCTATATCTGTTTTCGAATTTTCGTTGTAATGATTCAAAATCACAAATAATTTTTTCAGGATTAAGTTGGTCAGATATTTTTATACCGTCATGTTGTAATTTTTTAATTTCAGAAATAATAACATTAATATTTTCAGAATTCATTATATAATAAATATTTATTTAAAATAAAAATTTGTTTTACACAACACATATTTACAGCACAACCCCCATGTGAACCCCTGGATTACCAAACAATATTCTAGCTGGTCCTGAGGGTGATTTACCCCTATGTGAAACCCTAGATTGCCAACATACAATCTTAATTCTATGGACGGCACAACATACAATCTTAATTATGGTAGTATATCTAAGGACAGCATATACACAAACGGGGTCTTCTCTACATTGAATAGAAATCTGCACACCCTCCCACACAATCAACCCGGGGAGTGCAACAGAACACCCAGCACGAGATGACATGGTGGGAGAGTGTACTTTTCTCTGTTGAAGTTAGAGCATGGGGCGGACCCCAACAATTGTATGGGTTGTATTCCTTAAAAGCTGACTAATACTTGGAAATCCAAAAGCAGCTTACACAGTGGGCATGGCTTATTCGCTGTTTGTATTTTTCTTTTTATGTTCATTATTATCCTTGAAATAATCTGAAGGAAGCAAGAAACCTGATGAAATTATAAAAACAAAGATAATGTTTCTTAAAAAAAAACAACAAAACAAATATGATTTATCAGTAAATAAAAAGATAACTATTTATAAAAATGACTTACTATAAAATACAAGGGAGACAAGTGCTTAATTAATCTAGCAGAGAAAGCGATGCTTGAAAGAGTTATCTCCCTTCATGTGTGTAATACCGGAATGTTATTTTTTGTTCCAATTTCTTTAAAAATGCTGATCTATATATTATCTGCGACAAAATATATTGAAGACCGTCGAATATCTAAGTATTTACCAGCTGCATTCATCAATGGAAATATCATTTCTTTGCCCGTCTCTATATTTACACAATAGCTCTTGCGCTTTTACAATAATTATTACTGCCATTTTTTCCAAACTTGCAATTCTGACTTTGTGTAACAGCTCACAAATTATTTCAAGAGTTATCCTTTGGATCTGAATTAATATGATCAATCACAAGTCCATCTTTGATCAATCCATAAAAACATTCATAGATAAATCTCTGACAGAGATATATTTTTTCCCAGCACGGAATTTGAGATAACCAGTATTATTGACAGAACTGACTTTTTTTAATCAACAGTGTCTAATTAAACCATCACGAGATGCCTCATAATTAATGATGATGGGATGTGTTACAAATTCATTTTGTTCCATTTATATAATAATATTATTTGTCTAAATTATTATTTTGTTGTTGAGGTGAAAATCTGGCGAGATAATCTTTGGCAGTTCTTATAGGAGATTCGACGCCATAGGTATCTTTTTTATCATAATATCGTTTTTTAGTTTTCTGTACTTCTTTACCACCTCATTGCACACACAACTGAGTTTATCCTCCGACCCCAACAACACACTTCAAGCATGATTTTGGTCCCAGACTCCCTCTTCGAACGCTCTGCATGAGGTATCCACAGAATTCATTTACACAACCTTTGTTACAAGGAACTGAATAACCTATCATAAGCCATTTGTATTTATTGTTTGTTTGAATCATTATATATATATAATGATATATATATATATATATATATATATATATATATATATATATATATAATTGAACTTCAGGATGTTTGGAAACTATCTATGGATCTGTCAATACATACCAAGTATAACTTCATAATATCATAGTATGTATACACACACGAAGATAATGTGATATAGGAATATATGGAACTCTGTAACATATTAATACTGCAGTGTCATAACCCTCCCATTATACATGTGCCAGTACTACCAAACACATTTACTACACCAGAATGCTCTGAGTAACATTGTGTTTCTGCATGATGAAGTGAAGGTTTTTGTTTTTATCAATGGTAGCCATTAGAATCTGGACTGGCCTCATTCGTGCAATATTTAAAGGCTTTCACTTGCAGATGCTTTCTGGCAAAGTTGGTCATATTCTTTAAAACAGTTTCAGGAAGGACTTGCTTGAAGTTTTATTATCTTATTTTCGTAGCATTTGTCAGACCAGTACAATTGTACCAGATTTGAAGAGCCAAACTGTTTTGTTTACAATCTGGTGAAATTTTGTTCAGCAGTCCCCAAATAAGTCATTTAGAGATTGTTCTAAGTAATAATAGCTACATTTGATGACAGATTGGCACGTATAAACTTCCTTTATGTGCAAATGTGTTTGCCACATTTCAAGTAATAACACAGAATCCAAAAATTCATACATCAGCAGTTGCTTCAATATCAGAGCTTCATATCAATTTAAAATTCCAATTTTATTTGATAATGTCATCTTGCAGGAACCAAACTGTAAAATGATGCCCAACATGATCACAATAAGGCTACAATAATTTTGTCCAGCAGTGTCCTAATTAACAATAAATAAGAATAATAACCATTACCAAAACTTGACAGTGTTCACACTTAACTGCATCAGTGTTATTACTGTTGAATGGTACTTGAGCAAGGCTGGTTAGAAAAAAAATTCTGGCAAAGTGAATCAGACATGAATTAATTGACAAAGCCTCTAACTGAAGTAAATAAGACAAAACTGCAAAAAGACACATCTTCATCTATTAGAAGGCATCCACAGCAAATTACACCTAGACATATTTAATGGTTTCTGAGGTAATAAATACACTTACAAGCACTGTTAAGAAGGCATAGAAATTCTGTGAAAAGGCACATATCTCAGTCAAAAATACAGTAAAAGACTGCAGAAGATACAAAACCCACTAATAGGTACATCTTTGTTTATACAAGGTCTACTGTGTCCAAACCAAACAGAAATAGGATTATCCATGCTACATGAAAAAAGCAAATTTTTAAGTGAGTTATGTTTCTCTAAGAATATTTACGTACTCACATTATGTCAGGAATATTATTCTGTTATCTCACAAACCCAGCCATACTAAAAGACGAAAATCATTATTCCTGTCTATTCAATAGACAAAGGGCAATAACTCTTGCCCATTACCGAGTGGCCAAGTGGTCTAAAGTACTCACCATTACGGATCACTGCCATCTCACCTCTATCTGCGTGGGTTCGAGTCTCGGATTTGGCCAATGTGGGTATATGAGAAAGCCTGCCAGTAGTTTCTCGTGGGTCAGTGGTTCTTTCAGGAATTTTCCCAGGTTCTTCTTCCACCATTTATACTGACCGCCATGTATAGCCTATCTTGTGCTGAAAAATGGCGTTAAACCCTACAACAACAACATCTTGCCCATTACCTCCATTTGCCCACCCACCCCGCCATGTGTCATTAGTTTTTAACTGAATGAGATACTAATGAGGATGCTCGCATGGCAGGGTGGTTGGGAGGGCTTTTAAGTAATGTGATTGGGTAAATACACTCAGAAAAATATAACTTACTTAAAAATTTCTTTTTCCTTCAAATACATTCCACAATCACATTATGTTAGGAGAATAAGTAATAGGAAGAAGGGGTGCTGAACATCTGACCTCTACCTCGGGTATCCTTCTAGGGAAGAGTAGCTGGATTCCTCATATGAAAGATAACCCATTCTCCTAATTACATAAGTAATACAGCCTGGGGTCACTTGACCTGTGACCCTAACATACAGTTATGAAGATGAATACTGAAATCTTCTTACCTCCAGAATTCACCAGTGAATCCAATGAAGCTAACAGACTGTGTTGATTGATCTAATTGGGTCTGGTGGCCATCTGTGCTGCTGCCACTGGACCTACCAGATTCAAGGTTAGCTGCTACAATACTAAATCTCTGAGATGAAGGCTCAAGAAAGTTGACTCTGCATGCAGGCCAACAGCTTCAACTATATCTCAGATCAAAATGTGTTTGAACGTGAGGTTCACAGAGATGGATTAAAGTTTATTTGCAATAATCTTCCTGTGGCGACTCTTATCTGGTGAGACAGCCAAGTACACCAAGCATACAACCCACTTCATCCACGAAGCAAGGGCTTGAGGGGTGATATCCTGTGTTCCGGCTCACGCCGGAAGGAAGAGGCCTTTGCGCATGCCGCAACATGTTTCTGTATGTTTTGAGTAGTGCTTGAGAGTGTGAACAGGATCTTGCTGTGCTGCTCAACCTGTCTATTGAATAGAGAGAGCGAGTGGTGACTCTTTGGTTACCAACAGATGGTAACCTAATTTGGGCCACAAAGCCTGGTTGTGTCCACCACCGTACCCTCCAATCTAAACTGAAGAGTTTAGATCAACATAAAGGGAATGCAGCTCACTTACCATGCATGCAGAAGCTATAGCTATCAGGAAACATGACTTGGATGATAGTGACTTTAGCAAAGTGTGGGCTAGAGGTTTGAATGATTCTAATCGAGCTAGTCGATTAAGTCCAAAAGGTATAAAAGATCCAAAAGGTTTATATCGTGGCCAAAAATTATGTCTGCCATGATGCCAGAATGTGTCTAATATCATAGAACTGTAACCTTTGATAGAGATTGGGGCCAACTGTTTGTCCTCAAAGAGCCAGAAAACAAAGTTGGCCAGTCGAGGGATTGAGACACACTGAGGGACAGTGTTGGTATGGCACCAGTCTCTGAAAACACACCACCTTCCCTCATAAGCCTTCAGAGTGGAGGGCCTTCTTGCTATCAAGATTCCCACCACAATCAAAAGTTGAAATTGTTTGTCTCACAAGGCTGTCCTGATATGAGCTAAGCGTATATAAGAAGAGGACGGTCCAGGCAGGGAAGGACCACCTGTGACCGTGGTTGCTGGAAAAGATTCAGGTTTGCTGGAATCTTCCTGGGCAGATCTATCACTAGAACAAGTAGATCAGTGACTCGGGACTTGTCCCATCTAAAAGGGACTATCAAAATCATCTTGCCATTCTGACCCTGTAACTTCTGGATTATTTTTGGTCTCAGCACTGTGGAAGGGAAGGCAAATGCTCACAACCCCTCCCAAAGATTGACAGTACATGTACATCCATGGCCCAAGCTTTTTGGTCTGGAACTGGAGAGATGAAGGTGGATAGCTTGTGATTCCATCTTGTCGCAAAGAGGTCGATCATAGAACGCCCTCATAGTGCACATACCCGAGTGATGACTAATCAATGGAGAGATTTCTGTATGAAGGATTTGACCTCTTCTGGAGAGAGTGTCAGCCAAGACATTGGGTCTGCCGGGAATGTTTCTGATTTGTACTTTGATATGTAGATTGTCGCACCAATGCAGAAAGAACCAAATCAGAACACACAGGTCAGGTGATTTGGTGTCTCGCTGTTTGAGGAGATAACTCACCACCACGGAGCTGTTGGACCTAATAAGGACTGTTTTAGCCTCAGAGTCAAAAGGCATTGATGACAGCCTTCATTTCTATAATGTTGATGTGTAGAGATCATTCCCCGGCTCCCACGTGTCGCTGACAATAGTGAAGGCTGGCAATAGGTGGGCACCCCAACGTCAGTATCCACCATTATTTCCGCTTATGGCTTCTCCAATGGGATTCCCCTGGCATCCAAACTGGGTTGCACCACTGATGCAGGAATGATCTAACCTCTGGCATTATCATGACTGTTTGATCAATGGAACTTGAAAAGGGGTGCCACTGCACTTGCAATGTCTGCATAAAAAGGATGGCCGAGCGGGATCAAGTCAGCTGCCGTATTGAATAAACCAAGGGGTTTCAAAAATTCTCTTGATGAAATCCAAGTCCTATTGGAAATGGACTCAACGAGCTTGACGTTTCTGATTATGTGAAACATGAGGACGTAGCAGCAGATTCTGATAGGTTAAAAATTCCATGTCCAGATGGACAAAATTCAGGGATGAATGGAGGTCTGACTTTTCCCATTTCACTAAAAAGCCTGGATGATCTAAAGGAGAAAAGAGATCATTCATGCCCTGGGGTAGAATAGAACTTAGCATATGTTTCTTGGGAATGTCATCTAGGTATGCTGCCGTCATCATAGATGATGTCGATTGGAACAGGGTGATGACATAATCTGTAATCTCAGTAAAAACCCAATGGCTGATGCCGAGGCCAAAAGGAAGAACTTTGAACTGATAAACTGTGTCACAATAATCAAAAACAGAAAATGTTCGTAACATGAGGTGGATAGGGATGTGAAAATATGTGTCGGTCAGATTGAGGCTAATGGCATACTTGTCCCATAAATTGGTTGAGGTGACTTCTATTGATGATGAGTGTCAACTTGCTGTCTGCTTTTGATAAAAAGTAACAGCCTTAAAATAAATCCCTGGGGAATGTGGTCTTTGCATAAGTTCCACCACCCTTCTTTTATGAGCAATTGTATCTACTGTTGTAGAAAGGCATCCTTCTCATGATCTGACAGTGCATGCATGAAGAGGGGAGAGGGGATTGTTGATGAACAAAACCCGCAGCCCCTCCAAATGACGTTGATGACCCCCTCCCATTCTGAGGGAATAGGAAGTTCCAGTGAGGCTCAAAGTTCAATGTCTTACCACCTCTGTATGATTGCTTCCTAGGGATTGATATTGGTGCACAAGTGACAGAAGATCCCCTGTCCAGAGGCTGCTTAACATCAGAAGATCCCATTTCCTTAGGCTGAATAACATTCCTTCACACTGGCGGGGATTGAGTGGTTCCAAACACCTGTGTGGGTTGAGCAGCAAGGTGGAGGGGCAATTCCTGAGCTGCCTGCCTCCAAGCTTCATCTATTCTTCCTCCAAAGCAATGGTGACCTAAACAGAGTCGTCAGGAAAGAGAGGGTATGACAAGGTTTGAGAGACATGGATTGCAGACATGCAACACATTGTATCTGGAGTAAATTGGCTGAACCTGTCAAAGTATTGGCCATGGTATAGTGAGCAGCCCTGGTCAATGACCCTAGTAATCCTGGCCATCACCTGCCAGGTGTGGCTAATGCCTAGTGTCTCAATCGAGTCAAGTCTGAAAGGTGCCAATGACGCCCAAACCAACAATGAAGAAGGTGCAACAACATCCCAAACCAGTTCTGATGGACATGGAGCACATTTGCCCATGCTGTAAAACAGATGAGCGGGCATATGAACAACTACTATATTCTTGTCAAGTGCCAGGAAAAATCAATATTGCAGGTGTCTGTAGCCTTAAGTATGTCTCTTACTCCTTGTCAAGATCTACTGATTCTTTAGAGTAGCGGTAGGGGGTGGAGGGCATTCTGAAGTAGCCAACACCCTATAAATGTCCTCGATGGGGGCTTGAAAGCTAAACTTCATTGCGTTCCATGGTCGGCTCTGAGCAAGCTGTGAACAATGGTGGATTTGCAGGAGTTCCATCATGCTCACTGCATCCAGGTATAACTTGGTTTACTTACAGCTCTGGAGAAGACATACCAGGCTGTATGAAGACTCAGTTACATATCTCTTGACAAGCAGTGAACATATGGAAGTCTGGTACTGACAGGACTGATGGCTGGTTTGTCCAGTGAATGGTCAGCCTGGAAGCTGGCAGTAAAGAAGATGGTCTGTCTATCACCGGTACCGGCTGCTCTAAGGGCCTGGCTGGACAGACTGATTTCTCACTGAAATAGAAAGGGCATGTCAATGACAGTACGGTTAGATTGATGGATCTGTCACTAAGATCCCTATAAATCATAGCTGGCTGGACCAATTCAGCAAATAGGTCCTCATGTTGTAACAGCTGGATGGCCAGTGATGGCTGGACAGCTAACAACAGTGTGGTTTTATTATGCATTGAACCAACTGATGGCTGGACAGCCAACAACAGTGTGGTTTTATTATGCATTGAACCAACAGATCCGGTACAAACCCCATGTGTCTGGATGTATAGACCTGAAGACCATGCTCTGACATGTGGGGGGGGGGGGACTTACGCCCAGTGGGCTGCCTAAAATTGTGGAACACTGCCCCAGTGAATCAGAGTTGACTGGACCATCCTCCAAAAGGTCTTCCGTGCTGGACAGTTGGTGATGGCTGTACCTTCGGTGACAGCTAGACTGCTGGTAACGGTACAGTGGTATAAGGAGGTGGATCCAATTGATCCGATACAAACCCCATGCACCCTGACTTACAGGCCCGAAAGTCATGCTCACACATGCAGGAGGACTTATGCCCAGAGGGCTGCCTAAAATTGGGGAATACTCCCCCAGTGAATCATTATCACCAACAGTGAAATGTATACAGTACTGTCTTCCTTGAGTTATTCCATCTTTCCTTCCCTTCAGTGCCCCATAAAGTATGGCTTTGCATTTAGTAAACATTTCTCTTGAAACAACACACGAAGAGAACAAAACATAGATTAGCAAGTCAGTGTGTGACTAACTAGCTAAAAGCATAGATTAGCAAATCAATATGGAAATAACTAGCTAATATGGTAGCCCAGACTTCCTCTGACCATGTGTTATAGATGCTGCATATCACTTATGGTGTATACTTAGTATAAACAAAACAAGAGTCATGGTAGACTTCCATGCTCTGAAGTTACCTAAACAGCATTTAACTGACGTTCTGCCGAAACGACACAAGAAGAAAGCAAAGCATAAATTAGCAATTCAACAAATTTCTAACAAGCTAATATAAATATATTCCCCGTTACTAACAAAGGAATAAAAAAAGCCGGTCTCACATTCAAAACTTATAGACTATGCTTTGAACTAAAATGTTGACCATTCTACTGAAACTACACAAAAAGGAAAAAACTAAGCATAAATTAGCAATGCAGCATGTTAAAAACTCACTAAAACCAACTCCGTTACAAATGGAGAAAACTAAAAAAGTCAAATTTGTGCCAACTCATAATGACCTTGCAGAGGTCAATGATAATGTGGTGCAACGTGGTCTTATAAGGACAAGGTCCCTAGAGATGACAAAATCACTCAAATTTGGCAGAAATTGTAAAAAAAATGTGTACAGACAGCAGCAGAATAATTAATCCACACAATAAATACAAAAGGGAGATGAATGAGTCAATTAGAACACATAAATGGCTTGGACTGTTGGAGGATAAACTGGACGATGTTATACAGTACAGAAGCGAAGCTAAAACTTGCGACACCTGGCAGTGCCAAGGGGAGGTAATGAGCAAGAGTTATTGTCCTTTGTCTATTGAAACAGATAGAAGAAGAAAATTTTTGTCTTTTAGTAGGGCTGTATTTGCAAGGTTGCAGGCTAATATTCCCTAACATAATGTGAGAGGGTAAATATTCTCAGATTATTTTTTTATTATATATTTAGTATTATTTTTTGAACATATTCAAAGAAATCAAAACATCAAACAAAAATGGGGATAAGTGATATTTTAGCTCTAATGATAAAAGCTTATGCAATAGTCTGTCACCCATCATCCATCCATCCATTAGTACATGTTTGTTATCACTCCTTCTGCAAAAATAATTGGTAGATTGCCATGAAACTTTCAAAATGTTCATCCTAGTATCAAGCTGTATTGTATATTTTGACTGATAGATGAATACTTTGTATCCAGTTTCAGAAGAAGAAAAACATGGATTTTTTATAAAACATGCAACAGTATTAAATCAAATTCTAAACAATTAATAATTTAATGGTTTAGGATTCTAAATGTAACTTATTACTATATTACTATATAAATGGCTACACTGCATATTAAATTGGATTCACTCCATAATAAACTGGACTTACCACAAAGGTAATTAAACTGAAATAATTTGTAAGCATTTAAATAACTGAGAAAATAAAATAACTGGGGGTAACTTTAATAAAATGAGATGTGAATGTGGAAAAATGGTTTTGTAGAGATAATTGCTGCACTCTTCAAAATATAGTCAAACCTGTCCTAATGGTCACCTGTGTTCAGCAGTCGCCTGGTCACAATGGCCATTCTAATCCCCCCAGGCAAATTTCTAATACAATTGCCATGTAGTGTTACGACCCTGTAGTTTAATTACATGTGTGTTAAAATTTAAATTCTTCTAATTCTTTGTTTCATTTTTATTTTATTTTTACATCATTAAATGTAATTATTATTATGATGATTTATGTTTGCATGGGTCTAATAGTTTGTTAGAAACATCGTATTTATTTAAAACGTAAATGTGACTCATGTAAGCACGAGCTTTGTATGATAGTAAATTCGTCGCAAGTAAACATTCAGCAGTAGCTATGTAAATGATTGGCTGATGCTTGTTTAGGCTTTCGTAATGTCCAGATGGATTGCGAAATCACACGTGTCCTTTGTGCGTGTGTACATGAAACGACGTATTAGTTTCTTTTATATGCTTAGTTGTCTGTAAGATAGTCGAAGTCATAGTCGTAGTCAGTCATACTTGAGTCACATCATAACATCTTAACAGAGTTTCTAATACCTTATAGAAAAGGTATTTCAGTGCTGGAAAGAGTTGTACATACGTATGAGGAACAACATGTGTATTGCTAGTGCTGGTAGCTGTATTTCGTCTACTTTCTAAATAATTATTTTCCCTGGAGAACAACCCTACTGGCTTTGGACAAAGACATTTGATGAAATTATTTCTAAATCGGAATAGAACAATACAAATTGTGCTTTACAGTGAAAAACTGGACATTCTGTGTTAGCCTTCGTCTGACGTCATCATCCGCCATCTTGGAACGGAACTGAGAATCAGACTGTATCAAATTAGAACTGTTTATTCACAGGACTTATGTGTTTTCACAAATTTAGAACATATTTTTGGATCTTCTTCGTAAATCGTAAGTCTTGTTTCATATATTTACCTTTTCACCGTGTTTTCTAGGGAAATAAATTGTTTTTGCTAAAATTTACAAAGCTTGTTGTAGTCACTCTTTCTTTGTGTTACTTTGAACGAGCCGATACGTAACAGTAGTTAATGGTCACCTGCCTTCAGCAATAGTTTCAACTTGCCTTAAGCAGTCACTGAAGTGTATCGGCAGTGACTGGTCCAAGTTGGCAAATTAAGCACCTGTTTGATGAACAAGGCATTCTTTCAAAAAAGTCAAATCATGTGAATTGATGTTTACTGCCCTCCAGTCATACTGTCAGTCAAACTCAAAGATGACAACATCACTGCTTTGAAAGCAAGGTAGTTTTATCTTTATGCAAGAGGTAGTTCGTTACTGCAGCAGAAATGGAAGTTGCCTTCTGTGCCAGTGTGACAGGTAAAAGATATGAGTTTCATTCCTTTTCATTAAGGTCAAGGGTCATTAAATACTCAGAACATGTCTGTGAAGGCAGGTGAAATCAGTCACAATGAATAGCCATATACAGCTTCTTTTTATTTTCTGTTCATCACAGGTTTCTGACATAGTCCAACTGTCTGGCAAGCCTAGTAACTGACTAATCCAGATATAGTTTTTATAGCCTAAAACAAGTAAGATAGGTGTATATTTTTAAGTCAATGATGATTTCACTTATATAATGGATTAATGTACAGCAATCATGTGTGGAAGATAAGTTTGGGAAAGAATAACATACACCGATAATTATGACTTTATGGTACAGTGGCTGTGCACATGAAACAATCTTAATCAGGCAATAATAATAATAATAATAAAAATAATAACAACAACAGCATCAATGATATTCAATGCATGGTATGTTGAAAAATCAATTTTAATGGTGATCCTGTTTTCTGTGGTAACCTGCATGCATCAGCTGTTTCACCTTTTCCCATGAGTGACCACTTCTGACAGGTGTGACTGTACTACAAATCATCACAAAACGATGCCAAACAAGTTTTAAAAATACATAATAAAGATTTAAAGTAACTAAGTTGTATTGAAATAATTTTTGGCAATGAAATAATTAATATATCAGTCCAAACATGTTTACTATGTAAGAAAACAAAACCTTTACAAGAACTAGAGAAGATAAAAGACAAATAAAGGTGCTGTAAAGAGTGCACAGCTATCAGACATAATACATATTACTATTGCAATACTTAGCAAAGTATTTTGTGAGTCTCTATGTTATGATTCAATGCTCTTAAATTAAGTAACTAAAATAGTGAAAACAAACAAGTTTTGAAAAATTCACCAAGTAATTTATTTCCCTTGAATACAAAGTGAAAATTCAAAAAACTTACAGTATTGGAATCCCAAATAGTCCAAAAATTTCTATCACAAGTCCAAATGTTTAAAGTTACAATTGAATTCCAGTGGTATTCCAAATAAATTCCAATAATGAATGTGTTGATATGTCTGTAGTCTTGAACATGCTGATGTGTCTATGGCCTGGAGTGTGATGATGTGCTAAGTATTTTGTTTATCACAATAATATAATCCAAAATCTCCTTGTCTGAATTCACTCTAGTTTCAAATTATGGTTTTAGTCCAAGAATATTACCAAGCACTTTACAATTACAGTGAATACAAATTTGAATAAATAAATCCACCCAAATGAAAAATTGAACACAACAATAGACTGATCTCCTTCAGATGTTAAGGCAAGAATGAGTAATTTTTCAAGTCAACAAAATTATATAAAAATACTAACATGCAATAATAGAAACAGGATGTAAATCAGCCTCCTTTATAAAACATTCAAAGTTGTTAACAAGTTTAGGAATTTCCAAGTGGAAAACTGATGTCCTACACTCAGATTCAAATAAATATGATAATGAACTGAATATTTAATCCACAAGGATAGAGAAATATTAACTATCTATTATGTTGTTTACAAAATAAATGTCACTGGTCAGGTATACAATGAACTTGATTTTGGACACGGTCAAGTCCAAAATACAATTATACATAAGATATAATCACGGAGAAAAACCTAACAAATACAAATTAAATACACATAATGCAATATATTTTAGTAACCATGGTTTCTGGTTAAATAATACAGCACTATAAATGTTAATAACTTTATTCCTTGTTACATATTAAAATTTATAAGTCTATAAGGCACCAAATATCTTGTGTTATTATACACAGCAGTGTGGTGTATTTAAAACCTATCTTAACTCATTTTCTATTAATTCATGTTGAAATAGTATTAAATCTTTATGCATCATATGTTCTGGTGCCAAGGGATAATCTCTGAATAAATCATACCATCATTTTTTCATATATCTACATCATCTATGATAAAGTCTCTTAATTTATCACCACCCTTCCATCTTAAAATGCAGCCCCTACTACATGTCAGTTATCTGTATATTGCCTATAAAAATTATGAAAGTGGAAATGGACACATGTTGCATATTTGATAAATTATTACATTATAGGTGTATTATATAGTTATTCTGGCTCTGATTTATCACAGACACCGTCATTTTTAATTTTCTCATCCTCATCATTCCCAATGTAGTATTTGTTATTTCAAAACAGCATTTATGTTTTGTTCCAAGTGTCTGGCCTGAAATATCCCACACCATGTAAAACTTGTTATTTCTGCCAACTTGGAACAGAGCACAATCGTCATGTATTTTGGTGTTTAGATTGAGTATTTCATCATAAATAACTACAGAAAGTTTGACTTAAGCGCACTCAACAATTCTGGGAAAGATGTCAAATCATGTACACGTGTAATAAACATTGATAGATGCTGACATGGGTAAGATGTCATAAACTGTCACAGAGTTTGATGGTATGATTTCCAGACCAGATCAAACCAAAGCTCAAACTGTCTACAAATAGGAGAGCTAGAAATAAAATACATCTGTACAGTATTTTCATGCACTTACCAACTTCTCTTGACAGAAATGAAATATTTATCATGATGAACAGGCACATCATTTTTATGTCTAGAGTTGATCTGTAAAAGAAAGTGGTGACAGCTTGTAGTAATAGTAAATGTTGGCTCTGCATCTACATCTAGCCTTCTTGTACACCTAACAGATAAAAAATTATTAAATATCATAATTAACAAATATGCAAATTAACAACAGCTTAAAAGCTAGAATTTCACTCACAAAATGCCCAAGTCAAATCTATCATTATGGCTGTGCTAGTCACTTCCCCAAGACAGCAAATTAAATGTCACCTCTTTGTCAATAGCACCTGTAATATCCAGGTCATTTTTACTATTAAACAGTTATCATACAGCAGTTATGCTGTTCCTGAACACTACATCATTTTCAAAATTTAAAAAATACTGACAGAATTAAGAATACAAATAGAATAAGAACATAAATTTCTCTTAATAAGACTTCTTGAATGGGTATGTAATTCTTACAGAGTAATCACCAGTAGGTATTTGACAACATTTTTAATGTTCGATATTTCATCACATATTGTGTTATTTCTTAAGAAAATATTTTTGTTCAAGAAACTCTGGTGGCTCCTTTAAATCTGAGGTCTAAATCAATCTAAAAAAGCAAACCTTGCACATGTTTCATGCAAGACCATATTTGGAGAGAGAGAATACATTTTCAAGGTGCTCACAACACAGCCAGTGAAAGCTAATTTTTCTAGTATATAAAGAACATGGGAACATGTTTTCAACATCATCAGGAGTATCATGAACCTCAAAAAATGTATCCATTGCAAATAATAATTTTGTAAGTGCACAATGATGCTGCAGAATTTAATGGAGTATGTATAACTGATATGAATTTATGAACAATTTACAAAGTGTGTTTAATTTCATAACAGAAGTCCATAACTGAGTTCAGACAAGATATACATCTATGTATTGATTCTGTTTAATATGAGGATATGTATATGTATCTTATTTTCAGTAAGCCTTTGTCTTTCTGCATGCTTAAATTTGCATTTTCACCCAGGCACTTGCTTGAGAGGTAATCTTTAGAGAGAAACAAAATCATGTGATGTAGTCAGTTAAACCAGCTGTTCTACCTTCCATGAGTCATCTTTTCAGTTGTGCTAGATAAGTGGTCGCAAGTATATATACACTTACATTGAAACATTGGTATTTTATCAAGTGTTCTTCAAAAATTAAATTTTATATATATATATATATATATATATATATATATAGAGAGAGAGAGAGAGAGAGAGAGAGAGAGAGAGAGAGAGAGAGATATTAAGCAACTGATCTCAAATACTGTTCAGGTAAAATTGACCAAATTTAATATTTAACACAGGTTGATGGCTGCCGACATAGATGATATCCTTTCACTCACCATGTCTGACTGAGAGATGTCAGTTTTGGGGATTTGATAATAGTTATATTGGAGCAAATGTTGAAATGAGGAAAGGAAAGAAAACTCCCAAAATTGGAAAAGGTAAAAAACCAATACCAAAAAAGGTAAAACATGCATCTAAGACAAAGTCTGCTGCTGTCAAACAGACAAAAAATATGACTTAAGAAAAATAATTCTTCTAAGAATTAAGTTGTGGATGGTCCATCCACACAGAATATGGCGACAGCAACTCCAAAAAAGAGTTGACAAGGCAGATTTTAGCTGACATGAATAAATCAACTGAAAAAAAAAACATTGCATCTTTGCATGAAATATTGGGTACTAACACTAACCATGACAACACTCAAATAATGAAATTCGGAATAGGAAACAATTGTCCCTGAGAACTCCCTATGAAAAGCCAGCATTCCACTTGGAGTTTTTCAGGTGTATTGTAGTGTGCTCACCCAGGTTTAATTTCCAGCACAAACTCACTTACATTTTAGAGAGTTACTTCCTGTTACTTGATTTCATCAATCCTTAACTTGAAACCTTGAATTGGTTGCAATATTATGATGTGGTATACTGAAAGTTGTCTGATAACAGATGAAGTCACCCACAGAAATTATGTCTGTTTAAAAAAGCTATTTATATGTCAAGAACCTATGTATCTATCCGAGTATATAGAAAACAGAAACTCTGAATGAGAAAAAAAAATATTTATTCAAGTCTTTAGATGTAAATAAATAAATTAATATAACAGAATTGACATATTCTCTTATTGAGTTACCTCTATTTCATTACGTGTAATTATAACAAACAGCCTCAACAAATTGTATTAAATAATAATGTTGATCACATAGAATTTACTAATAAGATTTAAGAATATTCTTGCTAGTAACAAAAAAATCCCAATAACAAGTACAAAAAATAGAATTATCATGTGAAATGGATGACTATTTGTTACAATAAAAATAGAGGCGTACAAATGTACTGAAATAGAGTAGGCCTAAGTTTTATGGAGGCCAAATATCCCTAATATAAGTACTCTAAGCTGTGATATTTTTGGTTTTGATTTTCTTTATTACGGAAATTTATCAAATATTTATACTGCAGAAATTAATGATATTTACAAATATGATACTTTAAACTAATTTCTGTTTAGATAACGATGACATTCTCTATCACTTTTTGAAGCTGATTTGTAAAGTAGGAAGACAGTATACCGGTACATTGAATTTGCATAAGAACCTGATGCTGGTCAAGGTAAACTGACTGGTGTGCATGACACCATGTGCATATTGCTAACAGGTACTTAAGAAACAATAAATATTAACTACATGTACCATTAAAATATTGTGGTTCAAGACAAATATTGAAATCTAATTATATTTTTACACTTTTAATTACAAATATATAAGCAAACACTAAAATCATTGTGTAAGATGTATAATAATAAACACTGGCCTCCAAATGAGTTGGTGGTGCAAGAAAATTAGAATATGCACAATGCATATGTGTGATCTTTGCAGGATGTGGTAAGTGTATTATTTTATTGTTAAGAGATTATTTTACATAAAAGCTCCTTATATAAACTGTTTATTAATATTCAAATATGTGAAAACTGGAGGTGCATCCAATTGCTTCCAGAACAAAGATGGCTGACATCATACAGTACATGAATGACTTTGAACATAGCACATAATAAAATTTGTTTGTCAGTCATTCAGAACATTCTTTTGGCAAAATATCATACTGAACATAATCTCTAAATAAACATCTGTACATGAATTTGCTAGAATACTTCTTATATTTGTAATTTAATGTGACACTAAATGCCCACTATGCTTTACATATAAACATTCTATAAGAGATGTGTTTATCAATAAATCACAACAAATCAATCCAAAAATGGAAATTGTTAGAATTCATGCAAAATCTGTAACAGTAAAAATGGAAAGAAATCTGAATGAAACTCTCTTTGATACAGGTTGTGATGAAAATATAGTTGCTTATATACATGATGCTGACCAAACTTTAATAGATGATGCATTGGAGTTGCCAAAACTTAAAATTCCCAATTAGGGGAGAAATTTTAGAGTCTCTGGCACAGCTGATTAACCATGCTGCAACATCACAGTGTTTCATTGATAACATTGCCGGCAAATACAAAATTCCACAAAATCACAACAAAACAGGATCCCCTATAGTTAACCCAGAAGTCTGGAGAGAACAGATGGGTACAGCTGGCTGACAAGAATTTTACAGACATGCAACTTCTGGACACATAATTATGACCATAATTAAACTTGCTGCTCTTGTATAAGCACAAATGTGTTTTTCCTAAAATTAATGACTGCATTGCAGATGCAATTAACCTAATGGGCCAAGTTCACTATAACATTTCTCTCTGCAGATGATATATATTAAGGCCCAAACTGAAAAAAGAAGTATTCCGGTTTGTGAAATCTGAACACCCCCATCTCCCCTTTTCTCTTTTTGGTCTAAGAAATAAAGAAGTGAGAGACTGGACTTTGATTATGCTTCTTATTTTATTTTATTACATGCTATTGTAATAAAACATTGTATGTTGGACTCGACCTTGTCCAAAACTGAGTTCATTTTCTGCTAGGCCTGAATTGATTTTTTTAAATTTTATTCTGTAAACAACAAATACATAGCTAAGCTATTCTCTATGTATATGGGCTTTATATCAGGATCATAATTAATAGAATATGTTTATTTGGGTCTAGGTCTAGGTAATTGGAAATCACCAGGTGTACCTGACATAGTTCAGGTTCTATATTGTATTTTTAGTAACAGCTTTTTAATAATAACTAAAAATTCCATTTATGCTTTAAGATCTAACATAATCAAGTTGTATAATATGTTGTGACCAGTAATTTGCTTTGGGCAGGAACTTTTTTTTTAATTCAAGTGATTATTTTTATTTAATTCAAGTGATTATTTTCTTTGGAAATACAAAAATGCTCTGATAAAATTCTTGGACTGAGACATTCACTGGAATTTATAGTGAAT
>JAECUM010034184.1:0-45320 GCA_016617855.1 Megalonaias nervosa
AGAAAATTGTTACAGCAACTGAGGCAACACAACGAGCTCTTGCAACATTGCCTGCTGATATTGCTGGTCGTATTCAAGCTGCTCAACCACCACCACAAGCACCACAAGCACCACAAGCAGCTCAACCACCACCACAACCACAACCACCAAGAACCAGAACTAAGATAATAGATAAATTTACGCCTGAAGGTATTGCTGCTATCAGGGACCCAACCAAATTATTTGATATTGCCGCGTTTGGATATTATGAAAGAAAAAATTATGTAAAACCAAAATATATTAAATCATTAAGCTCTACCAATTGGATCAAGGATATATATCGCGTCGCTACTGGTATTCCAGAAGTCAGATCTAATAAAGATATTATGAGTTTTAATGAATTTGATAATATTGTACATAAATATATAAAAGAGACTGAACAAAGCAAACGATTATCACAACCATCACAATTTGAATTATCACCAGTATCATCACCAAAACTTAAATTTCCATCACCAGAGCAACCAATACCACGACTGCAACCACTACTACAACAACACAAAATACTACAACAACAACAAGAGAGACAACGACAACGAGAACAACGAAAACAAGAACTACAACAACCACTACAACAACAAGAGCTACAACAACAACAAGAGCTACAACAACAACAAGAGCTACAACAACAACAACAAGAGCTACAACAACAACAAAAACGAGAAAAAAAAACGAAAAACGTTAAGAGAATCATTTCGTCGTCTTCTAAGATCACCAAAAGTATCACCGGAACAAGTTGAAGAGGGAGAAGAAAAAGAATTTCAAGACGATCCTGACGCAACTGGAAGTGGTTTAGGAAGTGGTTTTATTACCTGCCCCAATAATGTCCTTGCTGATGTCGATCGACTAGAAATCCTCATTGGAGGAAAACGAGCTGGTAATAATTCCCCAGAAATCATTAATGAAGCGGCTGATATTTGTAAACGATTATTTACAGGTGGTATCATGGATATTAATGTATATCGGTCTCTCATTAATGAAATCGCCGATGAGTATCATAGTGACTAAGTATGTAATTAGTGATAAAGTCACTTAATAATAAAATGATCATACACAATACTCGTGGACCTACCATGGTCAGGGTAATAAACTCGAGATTACCAGTATACAAAACGACCTACGGAGATGGATTAGGTGATGTTGTTCAGGGTCTGTTTAGAAGAATAGCCCCAAAAGCAATACAGATTGCAAAGCAGCTAGGAATGAAAGCTATTGATGTTGTTCGTGAAAAAGGTATAGGCGCTGTTGGTAATCTTGCTAGCAAAGCATTCTCAGCAATTAAAGATAGACTATCACGATTAATACGCAGACCACAAGCGACCCGACCTCAACCTGTGAAATTGGCTAGCACTGAAGTGATGCCAGCAAATGTCAGTAAAATAATAAATCAAGCCGCTAATCAAAAACTAGCGGAGTTAGCTGATATCCCGATGTCGGAAAAGGAAAAAAATATAACAGCTAGTCTGATAGCGGGAAGTGGTCTTCGAGTTAGACGAAGACGATAATAATAAAGATGTTTAAGCGCGTATCTGACCCCGCGTTTGACATGGACGCACCAGTTCTCAAAGATGAGTCTGTGCGGGATTATCAGTATTATTCTTACGACGCACGAATTCCAGATCAGCGTGGACGAATCGAACTACAGGTTCAGGATACAAGTAGATATTTCTTACCCGCTGAAGCATTTATTGAAGTCGAAGGTGAAATTTTAAATAACGTTGCTCCTGCAGCACCAGCACCATACGCCGCTGATGTTAGTGTCGGCTTTGTTATTTCTTACCCGCTGAAGCATTTATTGAAGTCGAAGGTGAAATTTTAAATAACGTTGCTCCTGCAGCACCAGCACCATACGCCGCTGATGTTAGTGTCGGCTTTGTTAATAATGGTATTATGGCGTTATTTGATAGCGCTACGTACATGATTGACGAAAAAAATATTGAATCAATTCAGAAAGAAGTCGACGTTGCTACGACAATACTAGGCCTTGCAAGATACAGCGACGATTACTCAAGATCAGCTGGTCCATCAATGATGTTTGCAAAGGATACAACTGATTCTCCAGAGTACAAACAATATGATATAAGACGACCAAGAAATCATGCTAGAAACGCCGATGCGGATGTAGAAAATATGATTATTAATGTAGATGAAGAATTTAACTTAGGATTTAGATCACGTCGAGCAATGTTGCGTGGTGGAAGAAGAGTATTTTCATGTGCAATTCCACTGTCACATATCTTTGGATTCTGTAGAAATGTTAGAAAAGTCATTTTCGGAGCCAAACACACAGTTGTACTAGTACGAAAAGGCACAGACGATGATGCAATCTGGCGACTCCCCAGTACTGATCCTGGTATAGTAGAACTAACAAAACTTTCCCTGTGGATGCCAGTGATGACTCCGTCAATATCTGAAGAAGACCGGTTGTTATCTTTTATGAGTCAAGGCGGTAAATCAACGTTGTCATGGTTGACTATGACCACAGATGCTATCCAGAGTAATATTAATGGTTTATTTACATGGCAGATAGCTTCTCAACAAGGTGTTTCTGCACCATGACATATATTTATTGCGTTTCAAAATACTGCACGAATAAACGAACAAAATCTTAGTATTATGATATTTGACAATCTTGGTGTTTCTGAGGTTTCATTAAGGATAAATGGACACCAAGAACCATCCGAGGATATTTTGTTGAATTTCGATCAAAATCATGTAGCACGTGCATATCATCGTCTTATGTCGTTCATGGGTCGTGATCAAAACATTGATACTGGTTTACAAATATCGCAGCTAGATTTTACATCGCTGTATCCGATTTATTACTTTTCTCTAGAACATTTAGATTTAACCAGACAATCTGTTGTAGATATTCATTTTCGAGCTCGTGTTAATAGAGATGTTGTAAATATCCCTAATTACAGAGCAATTGCTATTATACTCAGCGATAAATCGATGTTACTCGAGGGTGTTGGTGGACGAATGAGAGTTATTGATGCTCCAGTAGAAAATATGTAAATAAACATGTAATTAGATCGTTCATAATATTAATAATGTCATATCATCACGTTAGTGTGAGTCTGATTCCTGGTCAGATTAAAAAGCTGCAATCAGCATCAAAAAATAACTATGGAATAAAAATATCGCTAAAGCGAGAACAAATGACCGGTGCAAATAAACTATCGTTGACCGAGCGTCAGTTCAAAAACTTTAACGACGCTAAAAAATCAAATAAAGGCGTCAAACTTAATCTTTCTGCGGGCGCCATCAAAGACATCGCTAAAACGGATGGTATATTTCCACTTCTTGCAGCTATACCAGCATTAATAGCCGCTGCAGCCCCAGCTGTTGCAAAAGCAGCTGCATTAGGTACTATTGGAACAGCTGCTGGAATGGCGTTAAAGAAAGTAACCGGACAAGGAATCAAAAAAAAAAGGGAAGAGGTCTAAGACTACCAGGAACCCAGTATTCGTGGTACGGAAAGGGTCTAAGATTACCAGGGACCCAGTATTCGTGGTACGGAAAGGGTCTAAGACTTCCCGGGACAGCTTACTAATATCACCTATGTCCAATTTTGATTTACTTAATGCTGCTAAGCAATTAAAAATAAAAAATTTCAGAGGTGTTTTTATGCGCGATCAATTACCTAGAACTGCTAGCAGTTCTGAAACCGGTATCATTAATCTCGATAAAAACTCTGGCCCAGGCACGCACTGGGTAGGATATGTAATTGATCCACGTGGAATTATTTATTTCGATTCGTATGGATTAGCACCACCAAAAGAATTTTTAGAGTACGTTACCGGTGATATTCCAATCTGGTATTCAACACTACCAACACAAAAAATAACTGATCCTCCAATATGCGGTCGTGAAACCCTCGCTGTGCTTGATGCTATATCAAAATCAACAGCACCGTCTCATAAAGTCGTGCACGCGTTCACTACACTACGTCATAACACTTAAACTGATATCAGTAAATATAATGGTAGATATTTATGGAAGATCTACTCGCAAAGATAGGGAGAAGATCGATTTATCTAAATATGCAACTCTTGATCAGCTTAGAAATGAAATCGATGATTTATTAAATATCACAAGTGTGGATCAAAATGAAGTCGTCGTTTTTCAGGACAAACAAGGACGATTAAAAACGAGTAATATACAACTACCAGATGTGCTTATACGAATTCCCAACGCGGTTGTTAATAATCTCGTTACTTTCACTGATCAGGGTAAAATACAGGATTCCAGTAAGTCGGTTAACGATTATGTTAAGAAAACTGGTGATGTATTTACCGGTGACATTATTATGTCAAGAAGAAAAATTACACATCTTGGAGATCCAATCGCAGATACAGACGCAGCAACAAAAAAATACGTCGATGATCAAGAATCCAAATACGTGTCGGTGCGCGGTGGTATAATGCGTGCATTTCTCGACATGAATAATAATGGTATTAATAATCTCAGAACACCAGAAACAGATTTCGACGCTGCAACGAAGAAATACGTCGACGATAGGGAAATTCCAATAACGACTTCGTTAACAACTATCAATGATGGAATTGCTGCATTTAGAACTGAATATTTTAATCATGTACAAACATTTCTAAATTTTCGTAGAAATGTAAACAGAAATATTAATGATTTTTTTGGAACTCCACCAAATGTTATTATTAATCTCGCTGACATTCACATAAGACTCAACGATATCATTAGTGGCATTCCTAATATTATTCAAAAAACTAATCTCGTTAAAATTCCACACAAGCAGATCATTAACATAGTATATACGGTAGCATCAGGAAAAGCAACATGGTCGCAGGAAAATAACACATTTGAACACACTGCAGAGGTCACTGGTGTATATAGATTATCTGTGTTTAGCAATGCAAAATTCAGTATATTTACCACATTTCCATGGCGTCATTCAACCGATGATTTTTCTGGAATTGTGTCTATAGTGTTAAATAAAGATGTTGAGGAAACGTTTATGCTGATAGCGGATGATAAAAAGTTAACCACAGCAGATTATTGGTGGTCTATTGAGTTTGTAGCTGAAACTCCTCAATTAGTTACCTTTACCTAGATAAGTATAATGAATCAAGAGTCATTTATCGATGTTCAACGTCACAGATACGCTCAAGTATGTGAGTGTCAAACTAAACTAAAAAATATCATCGACGATTACACGATAAAGGTAAAAAAATATCGTCGCCGTATGGTTGTTATTGATATAATGGTATACTCGGTTTCTGCTGTTATTGCTGGAACTGGATTATTATTATCAACAATAACGATGACAGCGCCTGCAGTTGTAACGATTATAGTTTCAACAGCAACAACATGTGCAGGTATTTTCAGTATTATCTCTAAAAAAATATCTACGTGTACGAATGATAAACTAAACGAGTACGTGATGAAATTGCACACAGCAACAGCCACATACACTAAATTATGCTCGTATATTTCAGCGTATCTCAGTGATGGTAAAATATCCGATGAGGAGTTCGTAACGATAATGAAAACCTACGATGAAGCATTCATAATCACTAGTGACAATAACGGAAAGATGGAGAATTAAATAATAACGATAATAATAATGTCAGAGTCGCGCGAATTACTTCAGCAGATCGTAGCTAATACAACGCCGTCAAAAACTAATATGATATCATTAAGTTCAACCAGTCCTGAATTTAGCGTTAATTTTCCAACCGCAATTCCAGCAAAGGAAATAGCGCTAGCGCAATTACGAGTTTATTATAGCTGGCCTAATATTAGATCAAAACCGTTTGGTGGACAACAACCAAATAATTCACTGGTATTTGCGAATAAAAATAAACCAGATGGAACACCTGAATGGCAAGTTGTTGGAATTTCAACGGGCAGTTATCAAATAGAACAGATTAATGATGAATTTCAACGCAGAATTAAATCTATCACAGGGAAAGAATCTAAAATAGCGATTACTGTTTATGAACCAACATTATCAGCGGTGATTGAAATAAATTCTCCTGATTACCTCGTAGATATTTATCAAAGTTCGATCAGATCAGTGTTAGGATGGCCGATGTTCCTCCTGACCAAAAATCTAATGGAATTCCAGAACCGACTAAAAATGAGTTTCTCACAACAGAAAAGAGATTTATAAAACGTCCAGAATATCGAAATAAATTTCCGTGGGTACCCGCTGATCGACCAGAATATTATCAAGAGCTCTATGGTGAAAAATTATATATTAAAAGAGCACACTTAAAAAAATCTGTTAATGAAGAAATTCACATTAATGAAGAAAATTTAAAATTATGGTCCGACCCAATTAAACTCGAGTATGAACAATCAGTTAATAAACTACGAAATTTAGTTTCTTCTTTATTACAATATTACAGCGAAGATGTAAAACAACAGATAATTGAAACAATAAAACATTTAAACATTATTATGATAGATTTAAGGCTTATTAATGATATAATTTTACACACTGTAAGAGAGGGTAGGGGTGCTATAGATCTTGATGATAATTTAAACTGGGATATGATGAAAAAATTGTTTATTAAACATTACAAAATAACAGAAAAAGATTTACAAACATTTATTATACCAGATTTAAATAACGCTGAAATGAAGACATCATTAAATGATCTTATTGAAGAATATTATCCGGGAGTAATTGAATCGTGGAAAAAAATAGCCCCACCACCGGTTATACTAAAATACAATAACAATCCCTTTGGTGCCGGACGTCATATATCGCCAGGTATTGTAAATATAACAACAACAATTGCAGTCAATCTGGTATGCGATGTTATTGAAGGTAGCTATCAGGTAGATCTTTCTAAGTCTAGCCAGGCCCAGCAAGGGTACATATTATACAGTTTTAGCCCGTTGGCACCTCCCGGTTGGTTAATTGTATCAGAACCAATTAACCCCGTGTACCTGCGAGTTCATAATCCGTTATTATCAAGGATACATTTTAAACTCACAGACCAAAACAATCGCATTCTGGACACGAGAAACGAAGTACTAAATATAAACCTGTATGTGAAATCATAATGCGTTATCATAATACGTTTTTATCATAACAAAAAAAAATATCCGGATGTCTATAATACTGTATTCTTTGTTTACATAAAATTCGTGCATAATCGAAATCTATTATCTAGAAGGCTGTGGCTGCATATTGATTATTCCATATAACGGCTGTGCGTAAAGTTATTTTAAGAACATCCGCTATATGAATAAATCAATATCCGCTGTTACGGCTTACGCATAGACTCAATGTTATACAGAATTATATATATTTGTTGGAAACTAGAAATATAAAATTTAATTTTACACAGAAAAATGTGAAGTTTCAGTCCCTACGAACACGATATATATCGTTTTTCGTTAATTATTTAGTGATCTATCTGTTTTCTGTAAGCATCGCTGTTAGTGAAGCAGCAGCGCAAATATTTTATATATTACTTAAATTTAACTGTATTATTGATAAGAGAACGATAGCCGAAATGGTAAGACGGTTGGACGTAGATCGAAGCTCTACAGACTCTCGCGTGTTCGAGTCTCCAAAATGCTAAAGATATTATCTTGCATTGGCGACTGATGCTATTTAATTGGGGGAACCCGGAGCATTTCCTCGAAATCCACAACAGACAAAATACACTCTCCTATCATACACCTTTGAGGGGTGTGCCTTTTACACTCCCGGGGCTTTGTATGGGGGGAGAGTGTACAAAATCTGTTGGACGTAGACAAGATTCCCCCGTCATCACCATTGTATATATTTCATGTTCATAGAATCATATGTCATCATTGTATATAACCATTATCATCATTGTATATAACCATATATCACCTTCATTATATATAACCATATGTCATCATTGTATATAACCATTATCATCATTGTATATAACCATTATCTTCATTGTATATAACCATATATCATCATTGTATATAACCATTATCATCATTGTATATAACCATATAATCACCTTCATTATATATAACCATCATCTTCATTGTATATAACCATTATCATCATTGTATATAACCATATATCACCTTCATTATATATAACCATATGTCATCATTGTATATAACCATTATCATCATTGTATATAACCATTATCTTCATTGTATATAACCATATATCATCATTGTATATAACCATTATCATCATTGTATATAACCATATAATCACCTTCATTGTATATAACCATTATCTTCATTGTATATAACCATTATCATCATTGTATATAACCATATATCACCTTCATTATATATAACCATATAATCACCTTCATTGTATATAATCATTATCGTCATTGTATATAACTATATAATCACCTTCATTGTATATAACCATTATCTTCATTGTATATAACCATATATCACACACAAAACAGCTCCCTGACAAAAAAAAAAGTCATGGGAGCTAATATTTTTTTTATATTAAATATATAAATATATATATATATATATATATATATATATATATATATATATATATATATATATATATATATATTAAATATATAAATATATATATAATGAACCATGAAAATATTAATGATATTATCTGTGCTATTAAAAAACTAAAACATAACGGAATAAAAATATCTGATAATCTCGACCCTCAGAAAATTATGTGCGATTTTGAATTACTGCAACAGAGAAAATTTGATAATAAATATACACTACCTTCAAACTACAGATTTATAAAATTAATTTATCAAGCTATGCTTGAATCACTAGCTATGGTAAACGACGATCAGGTAAAGCTATTTGCACCTCTTGCACGTTCGATCGAAAATATTAAATCCGAACCGTCTCACGAGTACGAAAGGAAAAAGATCGTGGACAATCGTGTAATGCAATTAAGAAAGATTATGTTATCTGATTCTGTCAAAAATGATAATGACGCTGAGAGCAGCGACGGTGAAGGTGGACCCTTGACTGTAATTATGGCTAAACAAAATCCTTGGGAAAATTGACAGTAGAACTATCTGTTTTTCGTTAGGAAGACAGAGTTAGATATATTCAAATATAATCAGCTGATCATATTTTATTGAATATGCAGATCTAGTAATATTATTTGCGACATCACGTACCGATTGTGGATGTATGCTAAAATGTTTTGCAGCCGCATTAATTGATGGGAAAGTTATTTCTTGTCCTGTCTGTATATTCATGGATATAACTGACCTCGGGATCTTGGGATATTTTCCAGTATTTCCACGTGCAGCATTCTGACTATGTGTAATAGCCTGCAGGTTAGATAACCGATTATTCTGGGGATCTCCATCAATGTGATCAACTACAAGTCCATCCTTGATCAATCCAAAATGACATTCAAATATGAATCTACTTGATAAGTATTTTTTTCCTTTAGCAACATTAAATCTAAAATAACCTTTAATTTCAACATTACCGACTGGTTTTTTCAATCTGCAGTTCCTGATTACACCATCTCGGGATGCTTCATAATTTGTATATACTGGATGTTTTACAAATTCGTTTTGCTCCATTTATATATATAATATTATTTGTCTAAATCATTGTTTTGAAATCTAACCAGATAATCTTCTACGGTTTGTATAGGAGATTTACCTGATGATGTATTATTTTTTTTTGTCATAATATCGTTTTAGTTCTTTGTATTTTTTTCCGACACATTTTAGACACAATTGAGTTTTTCCTCTGACTCCAACACCGCATTTCACACACGGTATTGGTCCTGTACTTCCATTTTTGATACTTTGTGCATGATTTCCGCAGTATTTGTTCACACACGATTTATTACAAGTAGAAGTGTATCCAATTTTGAGCCAAACACATTTGTTTTGTGTTTCAAGCATTATATATACTAAAACTTTAATTTAAATATTTGTTTTAATTATATGGAGGAATTATCCGTTATTGAACCTTCCCCTGCTAGATTCGATCTTGACAGACTATCAGAATATAAATTTAGTACTTTGATGCAGGATCTGGCATTAACTGATGAGGATGTAACCGAACGTATTCGTGAAGCAAAAAATGAATTTCGTAATAGTGGCGCTGCTCATGTATGGTCAACATTCAGAGTTGGAAATGTTACTAATATGATGGACGACAAACGAGGAAAAGTAATTATTAATCACCTTGATAATCAAAAATATTTTATTTTAATAAAATTTATTGTAAATACAGAAGAAGATATTTGGATTATTCGTGACAAGCGCGATCCCGTCCGCGTGCAGTCCGGGGGTAATATTGTTCTCTTAAATAACAGATCCAAACCTGGAATACTTACTGGTGTTGATAAACCCTACTATGTACAAAGTTATCCAGCGACTGCAGTTGTCTATGGAATATATTTGCTGAATGATAAACCTGACGTCGGGGATCTAAAGCCTATGAGATTGTCAGAGTCAAGAATAAACTGTGTAGCTGAACGAGTTACAGAACATTTCATAAACGCGATACGTGGTAATGGTTTAATAGATTTACGACGTAAAAAATAAATGACTGGGCATAGTCGGTTAAAGATACCGGAGCGTCTATCAAAGATGTCGCTGAGCTAGAAAAGAAATTAAAATTCCCAATAACAGTAAAAACGCTGACAGGAGAGATTTTATATAAATCGAAATATAAATCAAGAGGAGCTCCGATAGATATTATTGATCATAATTCGCACGCATGGACCTCAACAGTAACAATATTTCCACGAGATAGAACGGTTAAATTTTATGACGGTGATATCTTTGATTTTATTAAAAATATTAGTAAAATCGATCCTGTTTTTGTTTGGTTATTTCAGAGTTCGGAATATAATCATTATGATCAATTTGTACGACCTAATGGTGATATTTATCGTACAGAATCTCTTAATGTAGAAATGGAACATCTTGCGCTGAAATATACTTCAGACGATGTCAAAGTTAGACAATTATTAAATAATTGTTTTACAGTTCCATCTGTAGCGGCTCATTTCGCTCAGGAAAAAAATTTATGGAAACCAACACGATCGGAATTCCTTGAAGATGTCAAGAAAAGCTGCGTAGAATATGGACACGGGGGATTATGGAATACTAAATATAAGTGTAATGACGTTATATCTGTTGATATGGTAGCGTGTTATCCTGGAAGTTTTCTTGGATACGGAGAATGTTCTGAATACTTTAAGAGATTCGGACATCCATCACACGAGATGACCAGGGATGCGATAAACGGACATTTACCAGATTTTGACTTAACAGGATTTGCTCACGTAGAATCATTCGAGTTTAGAGAAAATCTCCATCCGATTACTTATGCTTGGTTTGGAAGACATTTTTCAGAAAAATATTGGGTTCCAATAGTACTATTGCGATATATGCTTGGTGTTGGCATTTTAATATCTTTACAGGTGAGTGAGGCGATCATATCGTATAGTCCACAGAAGCAAGTTTGGTTACCAAAACCAAATAGATTTAATATTGATGATGCCAGGAAAGAATTTCCTAATCTTAATGAAGATGATATTATTAAAATTACTAATAATATACGTAAATGCAGAGACAAGCATGATGAAAAACTTGCAAAAGATCTTGGTAGAAAGATAATTGGTAAATTTACTCAAGGAGGAGCCTATGCTCATAAAAGACACTGTACAAGATTGATTATGGACGATGCTGAACTCGATTTTATAATAGCTGATACAACGGAAAAAAATACATTTATAAATCGGAGTAATGCTTATTTGTCAGAGGGAACCAAACTAGGTACAATTGTGAGTTATCTTGATGGTGACTCACCACAATTTACTCATTTAAGATCATCTATGTTGGCATATGTTTCTATAACTCTACTGTCTATGATAAATAAATTTCCTTGTGATGCTGTCAGAGTCGCCACGAATTCGTTCTACATAAAAAAAAAAATATACAGATTTATTAAAACTCGGTAATGGTGAATGGGGGACAAGGAGGATAAGACAAGAAAATATACTTAGTTATTCTGAATCTGCCGATGTTGAAATTGCGGAGACATATTACAAAAATAATAATCAAATATCAAAGTCATCTGCACCATTTGTGTATGATCCTGTATCTAGACATAAAACCGTTTATCTTAATGGGTGTGGAGGGTCAGGTAAAACAACTCGTGCGATTAACTTATTTATAAATAATATCTCAGATATAATTGTTTTAACGCCTACACATAAACTCGCCAGAGAGATAAAAGAGCGAGGAGTAAAATCGTGTACTTATAGTTTCTTTAGATGGTGCGGAGATACGTGGACCCCATCACGGATGGGTGAAAAATATATACCTAAGTATATCATTTGGGACGAGATATGCACGGTGTCGTTAGAAACACTAAAAACATTTCTTGAATGGTTGTTATTGAAAAATACTGCTGTGATTATGTGCGGCGATAATGGTCAACCACCACCTTTTATTGGACAGTCTCCACATGAATGGCTGAAGAATAACGTAGATTATTATGAAGAAATAAATGATGACCATAGAGCTATTGATGAACCGCTGAAGGAATTTAAAAGGTTAATCAGACTTCAGCCAGACAGAGTACAATGTGAGATAATGCGAGGAGTAATTCCAGAGACTTCTATCAATAATTTTCTAAATTTATGGAATCCCGCTGAGTTAATAGTTGCAAGTAGAAAGATAGTTTGTGATGAACTACAGGATAAATTATTTACGTTACATAAAGAAAAGTTTTCAGATCTACCGGTACCATTATGTTATCGCCCATCAGATACTCGACGACAGAATATTGATGTTGAAATTCCTGGTGGTGGAATACAGAATCTTGTCTTGAATGATATTATTTTAGTCGATATTAATGTCGTTGAGAATGCGCTGAGTATGAATAAATCACCGTGGACGTTAGGATATGCTATGACTATTCACTCATCACAGGGGTTAACTATTTCTGATACAAATATCTGAATTATAGATGATCGGATTGAATGGTCGAATTTAGTTTATCTCGCAGTTTCTAGGGTCAGAAGAATATCTCAACTACATAGGGTTATTATGAATTTTATAGAAAATAATGATCAAACTGTTAATAATGACGTAATAAGAAAAAAACTATCAGGTTATAAGCAGTGTGACAAAAAAAAATAATCGTGACTTTGATATTGATACTGAATTTATTATAAAACTAAAACAACAACAGAATAATAATTGCGCAAGTTGCAACTGTAATATGTCATGGCAATATTCGAATAATAATCCAAGACAATTTACCGTAGACAGAATTAATAGTGATATCGGTCATACACGTGATAATGTGATGTTGACCTGTCTCGAGTGTAATCGACGTCGAGGATCTGGACGTTTACAAAATTGAGCTTGGTGGTAATTGCGTATCCTCAGGAATTACTTGCAATTGTTCACGTACAAATCCACGTCGAGGGGCTGTAGAATCTAGTCTGTATATTGGAGGTCTACCAGTGGATCTTACCACGCTAGAAATTTTATGTGTAGTCACGCTCCAGATAGGATCGGTTGCTCTTTTTTTACCACCTTCAAGTTCGCCAGGTTCATATAAATATCTTACAGTTACATTACCTAATACTGGCTGAGAGAAAGATTCACGTCGTATTGGTATATATTTTTTTTTTGATCGCATTATAAGGTTTCATGGAAGTTGCACGAGTAATTTCATTATTCAACGCAGCTATCACACTCGGTAATCTTGCAACCCATTCACGAGATCTATCCTTGAAGTTAGTAGATATTTCCTTTGCATATTGGTATCCAAATAACCGCTCAGCAAGTGTTCTATTAAATCGTTCAACGATTGCCTGATCACGATGAATTTCAGTATGTCCTAGTCTGATTTTAACGTTATGTTTCTTCATCAACGATGATACTGCTCCAAGAAATTTTTTACCAGGATCAACTTGTAATAACCGTGGCCATCGTAGACCACCACGTTGATAAATGCGCTCAAACGCAGATGCAACTTCAGATGTTGTCTTTGTTGATAATGGCTCCGCTTCTTTATATCTACTCGCAACATCAACGACAGTTAACGCGTATTTGTACGTGCGTGATTTTCGACCACGTGTTTTAATGGTATCGTGTGGTAAAAATAAAATATCTGCTTGATGAACTTCATTAGGAACGCTAACATCAAAATGCGCATACTGAATTCTTTTAGGTGGACTTAGGAAGATTTGCCATATTGCCTGTCGTGCTAACCATGATGCAGCGACATTACGTGAAACTTTTGCTGCTTCGGCGAGTTTACTAATCGCTGCCTTTCCTCTCCAGAATCCTCTCGGGGAATAATAAACAGATTCCATTATGATAGTTATATAATTAATTGCCAGCCCCTAACACTAGTTTACCTTTCATAGCAGTTTTTACTAGAAAACTAGTTAATTTTTCTCTGAGAGATTTATTAGGTATAGAATTTAATGCGTGAATCAATTTCACATCTGCGAGATGTCGTTGTTGCAAATCTTTACTTTTATACGCGACATCATGAAAGTAACACGCTTGATCAATCTTATTTACTGGATACTCTCCTGGTTTTGGTTGATCTTGATCATCAAATCGGATATCAAGACGAGTTCCAGGACCACAATAATTATATCCGGGTAAATGTTTCTCACCGGGATATTTAGCCCATGGAGTTCCTGGTAATTTTCCTAACAAAGCAGCGATATCACCCCCACCTGTCTTTGTTGGAATAAATTTATATTTCTTGGTGCCACATTTCACACACTTACCTGTAAGTGCTCGTCTTTTATTTTTTGTTGTTATTGTCGTTAATTCAGTATCATCGGTAGGTGCTCTGCATCGAACACAATATAGAATCATATTATTTATTATATGGATATAATTGACTTTTCTGCGACACGAAAACAAGAACCAGTAAAGCACCATCCAGCGCTTCCGAATTCTATCCGAATGATTATAATAGGCCCATCTGGAAGTGGAAAGACGCAATTACTGCTTAATCTAATAATGCGATGGCTGAAGTGGGATAAATTATATTTAATAGCGCCATCTGTAGATGATCAGCGACGTTACGAAGTACTTAAAGATTTTAATGAAAACGCAAAATTGTTGCATGAAGACAATGTCATAGACTTTATTACTGATATTGATGAAGCGCCATCCGTGGATGATCTAGATGGATTCATTAATAATTTAGTAGTGTATGATGATGTTATGCTGGACAAACAATCAAATCCAGCTAGAATATTTTCACGAGGTAGACATAAAAACACAGACGTGATTTATGTTACACAGCGCTATACACAAATTCCAAAAGTAATCAGGGATAATTGTAACATTTTAGTTGTGTTCAACGGAGTTGATAATCATACGCTGCAGAATATTTATTATACTTGGTGTTCTGGGGACATGGACATGAACAAATTTAAAAATTTCTTTTCAAAAGCACAAGCTGCCCCCTTTGGTTTTGTAACGATAAATTTACATGATCCTAGGTCAAGATATCGTAACGGACTTGATACAGTTTTTGGATAAAAACCATAGCAGCAGTAGAGCTGAACGACAAAAATTGAGTGACCCGCGAGTAAACGAATCGCATAAAAATCTGAAAAAAAATACGTCAACAAAAAGTAACGGAAATGAGCTAACCCAAACGATTTACTATCCGTTTTTCAAACTATATGGTAATAATAAAAGTTAGGAGGTTCGGTTTATGTTATTGACGTTTTTTTTTCAGCCTCTGTAGGAACCTTTATTTTTTATAAATAAGGTCTCAGCCAAGTGGTCTGTTCAGCTCTACTGCTGCTCATGAAGATATATGGCCACACAACACTCAATCTGTCGATAAATACAGCCAACGGCAAGCCTCCAAATCAAATCATGAAGACATATGGCCACACAAGACTCAATCTGTCGATAAATACATGAAGATATGTGGCCACACAACACTCAATCTGTCGATAAATACAGCCAACATAATACCTGGTAGCATCTTTAACGCAGATAGGGTCACGTTCATTTTGGTGCACCTACAAGCGCGATTTTGCCCTGTAGTGTTGCTGGGTCGGTGGCCCCACGGCTCCACCTGGTCACCACCACACTGCAAGGCAATCCTATTTGAGATACATGTACATACGGCCCTATATATTCTGCCATTGACTTGCCACGCAGAACCAAGTTATGTCACCAGGAATTTCCCGCTGAGGTGTCGGATATTAAAATGACGCTTTATTGTAACTTCTGAATGGATATTAGAGAAATGTATTTCTTTGAGCATCGTTTTAAATACTTATTTTATTTACAAATGTCGCATAATCTGTTCGAGGAGCACTGACTTCAGTGGCGGCGCAAAGGTTCGAGTATTCTGCAATGGCCCCCGTAGTTTGCGATAGATTACAGTTTTGACTTCAGTTGCGAAGTTCACTCCTCCCTTGCGCATTCATCCCACCTCCTAATTGTAAGTGCTGTGAAACATTGCGCCCGTTACAACACGGTAAAGATGAAATGCTATGAACATTTCAGCTACAAGGAGAAAGAAAAACCTCCCTACAGTGCCCACACCATCCGACTTCCCCAAGAATCCGACGTGTAATTGCATCCATGCCATGAACACCCCCTCCTGCCGCTATTGAATAAATATCATCTCGCCCATGAGATTATTTTTCCTTCCCGCAGTTATTTGCATGTACAATGCTTGAGAATGCAGGGGCTTTTGTTGAAAAGATGTCGTTCTTTCTTTCTATCTCTTTAAGTCCCCCCCCCCAAAAAAAATATACCAACTATGCGATAAGCAAAATCCGCAAAGCGTAATGATTTATCGTCGATTTTATGAAACTCTTGAAGCGTTTTCAGCTGGAAATTATTCAGCTTGTTTCAGAACTTAAATATTAATAGTATTAGTTATTACAGAACGTCTGTCTGTCTGTCTGTCTGTCTCTGTCTCTGTCTGTCTGTCTGTCTCTCAAATACAAATAAACAGAAAAATTTGCTCCATTACATAACCACCTCCTTAAGAGTAAAATCAGGCATTTTTACTCTTCAAATTTTTGGAGACCTAACCGTTACACTTACATGTCCTCAGATGAAACCTTCACCTCAGATGTCCCTAGTCTACTTAAGCAGTGAGCCCCTACATTCTCCTTGCCTTCAATATACCGTACTTGGACTTGGTACTGTTGTAGAAATAATGACCATCTCATTAATCGTCCATTGGTCAACTTAGCTTGAGCTTAACATGCGAGTGGTTGGTGGTCAGTTTCTAAAATAAACTTTCGTCCATATAAGTAACGTTGGAATTTAGTTATCCCAAAGATAATTGCCAAGCATTCTTTCTCAGAGACTGAATAATTGTGTTCTGCAGACAACAATTTTCTGCTACTGTAGGCAACTGGGAATACATTTCCGTCATGCTCTTGTAATAGTACTGCCCCTAAACCTCTATCACAAGCGTCAGTACGTAAGACAATATCAGATGTCACATCCGGCAGTTTCACTACTGCGTCTGACGTCAATCTGTCTTTTAACGTCTGAAATGCACGCTCACATGCGTCTGTCCATATAACTTTAGTCGGAGACTTTTTCCGAGTCAAGTCAGTCAATGGGCTTGCAATAGCGCTGAAGTTTGCAACATTGCGACGATAATACCCTGCTAGTCCCAAGAAAGATCGAACTTCCGTCTTAGTCGTTGCTCGTGCTGCGTTCGTAAGTTGGTCGACCTTTGAACTATCTGGTGTTAACGTGTCTTCGCTGAGGGTATGACCTAGGTAAGTTAATTTCCTAAAACTTATATGGCACTTAGATGGTCGTGCGGTCAGTCCCGTTTGTCGAAGTCGCTCTAAAACGTTTTTCAGTAAGATGAAATGATCGTCCGAAGTTGCTGTCGCTAAAAGTAAATCGTCAATGAAGTTTGAGACTCCGGTTCCCCTTAATGGTTCCAGTAATTTTCGCATCATGCGAATGAAGACACCCGGCGCGCTCTGTACCCCGAATGGCATAACCACCCACTGGTAGGTCCCATCTGGAGTTGCAAAGGAAAGTTTTGCTCTGTCTTCCTTCCGAACTGGAATTTGCCACTACCCCTTAGACAAATCGATCTTCGAAAGTATTTCGCTTTGGCCGCCCCGGCAAATATGGTCTTATTCTCAGGTAGCAGTTCTACCTGGAATTCCGTGATTCTGTTTAACTTCCTGTAATCAACGCAAAATCTGTGTGTGCCGTCTTTCTTCTGCACCAACACAACCGGAGAGCTATACGCCGATTCAGCTGGTTCTATAACTCCCAAGTCTATCATAGCCTGAATTTCGTTTCGGACAGTTTCCAACTTCGCATAGGGTAACGGGTATGGCTGCAACTTCACCGGCTTCTCATCCAGTAGCTTAAGTGTGAACTCCTCCAACTCCGTCTTGCCAGGTCGTTCTGTCAGGACGCTTGCGTAGTCTTGGAGTAACGACTCCACTTCCTTACGTTGCTCTGACGTTAACGTTCCGTCAATTACAACGTCGACGTAAGTTTCTTCCGTCTTCAAAGGACAACTAGGGAGTACTTCCGCCTCTCCTCCGTTGTCGTCGGGTTCATCAGTTACAACTGTAGCAACCACGAACTCTGTAGGTGTCTCTTTTTCACGGTAACGTTTCAAGAGATTTACGTGGTACAGCTTCTCCTTGCCTCCTACCCGGATACGGTAGTTCTGCCCATCTTTTTTCTCCGTTACCACAAATGGTCCCCTCCACGAGACTTGAAATGTGTTGTGCTACAGCGGCAGCAACAACAACACCTTGTCACCCACCTCGAAGTGACGTTCCATCGTCTTTTAATTGTAAAATTTTGCTTGACGTCCCTTTGCGTCGCAGAGATTCTCTTGAGCCAATTTAGAAACTTCTTCTAGCTTGTTTCGTAGATCAACGGCGTACTGGTATCTTGTTCGCACTTCCTCTGATGCTTGCTCATCCGTCCATATCTGTTTTAATATAGCCATGGATCCCCTAACTGTCCTCCCATAAACTAATTCAAAAGGTGAAAAACCTAAACTAGCCTGTGGCACTTCTCGATATGCAAACAGTATCGCCGGAAGGTATCGATCAAAGTCCCTGGGTCGACCTTCACAGAGCTTCTTCAGAGCCTGTTTCAAAGTTCCTTTGAAACGCTCCACCACACCGTTGCACTGCGGGTGATACGGGGTAGTTGTCAGGTGTCTAATGGACAGTAACTTATTTACCTCTTCCATCACCTGGGTAACAAACTGCGTCCCTTGGTCAGTCAGTATCTCATCCGGGACACCAACTCTAGACCAAACTCCTAACAAGTCCTCAGCCACTATTACTGAGTCAATGGTTTTCAAGGCCACGGCCTCCGGGTACCGGGTGGCGTAATCTGCTATCGTTAGTATATAACGATTACCGCTTTCTGCCGCCGGCTTTATCAGACCTACTAGGTCCATCGCCACCCTCGAGAAAGGTTCGTCAATCGGGGGGGGGGGGTGGTTCCTAGTGGCACTGGGCGATGGGAGGTCTTGGGTGCCGCCCGCTGACACTTGTCACACGACAAACAGAACCTTCTAACATCCCCATACACACCTGGCCAGTAGAATTTCCTCACCAACCTCTCTCTGGTCTTCGCCACGCCCATGTGGCTTCCAAGTAGATCCTCATGTGCCCGCCTAAGCACTTCTGCTCGTTTCGCTACAGGCACAACAACTTGCTCAAACGTATCGGTCCCTTTCCTGGCGTACCGATACAAAATACCGCGTTTCGTCGTGAACTTCACCTCACCGTCTTGCGATTTCCGTATGGACCCCTCTTCTGCGTACCTGCGTACCTTGTTGAGAGACAAATCTTCCTTTTGAAGTTTCTTCAACTCGCCAGGTAGCAAATTGTCTATGGGCGAAGTCGTGGGTTTTAGCGGCTTTGACCCTGACCTTCGCTTCATAGCCCTCGTCTCAACGGACCCCACATGTACAGGTGTACACGTCATAGGGTTAGGTTGTGGCAACACATACCTACACCCTAATATCACGTCATGCGACAGTCCCGTCAAACACGCTGCTTGAATTCGCCCCTTTACATACTGCGAATCAAGGTCTATGTTAACAGCCGGGAGCGAATCTTTCGTCCGGTTAGTAAACTGGACTTCAACCGTCTCGCCTGTATAATCCCCAGGCTTGACATACCTACTATCTACCAAGGCCGGATAACTACAACCAGTATCAAACAGTACGGTTGCCCTCTCACCATTTACCGTAGCTACCGCGGTGTTAGTCAACTCCACTGGTTCCTGTTCCATAACAGTATTCGTAGTTACCGTATTATCCGTCGTCGGACGATACTTTCTACTATCCTTAACGACATGGCCTGGTCAAACAGTTTCTACGGCTATCTAGTCCAACTGGCCATGACAGACCGTAACAACCTAGTTTCACAAAATTACTGGTCAACTAATAGCTACTTCAACATCCCACCGAGACATTAGTTCCAGACTAGTCTCAGTTACACAAATGAATGAAAATCCTTGCAGTATTGTATTTATGCAACAATCAAGAGGTTATCATACGTGAACTCATATATAGGTCGGAGAATTCTCACGGATTCTCGCATCTCAACCAAAATAAGGCATGAAATTCTAGATACATAATTTCCTATAATAAACGAGACTATACGTTCAAACAAGTCGTCAATGTTTATATAAAGAAAAATATCATTGTACGGACTCAGATAAACGAACTCAACACATGTATACCCCATCAAGAAATTAAATCTACGAACTTAAACAAATAAAACCATGCAACTACAAGCAAATAAATTAAACAAATCATCATAGTAGTATCAATAAATTACATAAGATTGTTGCAAATACCTTATTTTCCCAAGCTCTTACTTCCAGAACGTGTCTGTCAACTTTTCCAGACAATTGCTTCCCTTGGATGCTTTAATGAGTAAATTTACTTCTTAAATTACTTGGAGTCTATTTTCTTCTTACATTCGTTTCTCTTCAGAGAAAAAGCGTAGACTGATTTCAATTTTGCTATTTTGCACATTTAAACTGCGAGTTTTTCTTGTGAAACCACGCCCCCTTCACAGCGTGACCAATCTGGAGGAAATACGTTTCCCGCCTGAACTTGCTGAAACAATGTAGTTCGTCTGACAACCTTGATTACCCAACTGATTCCTGGTAACTTTCAGAAATGACAGTTTTCCATACCGATCAGAAATTGACCCCTCCTGTTCAGTTTAAACAAACGTAGCCTTAATTAAAAATCGCTAAACTCGTGACATAGACTGTACCAATCGTGCATTATGGCAATTTAAACGTGCGCAGAACTCCATAAATCTAATTAATCTTACACGTGTCCAACTAAATGTGTTCTACCGAGATCGACGGAAAAATTTGCTCCATTACACAGAGGATAAAAATAATCTTCCAACAATTTTACGTAGAGCTTTGCATCACTATGGCCTTGATAACATATGACCGATGACCTTGTTTCCTGTTATAACAGTGACAAAAAGTAATATAGAAATTGGTTCATTGTTGTCCCAAGGTCACACCACTGTACCCATTCCGACATGCTAACCACTGAACCACCGCAATTATATATATATATATATATATATATATATATATATATATATATATATATATATATATATATATATATATTTCTTACGGAGCCCCTACTTTGTTGTGGGTGGGTTGTATTGTTGGTGGAATTGGTTGACGGATTGTACCTTCTTACAAGGTGTCCGCATTATTGGGTTATCGTTGTCTAGAGGGTGATCGCCTTCGGTGTTATTGCCCGGATCGAGTAAATATTAATGTAAAGTGTGAAACTTACAGGTGGAATAGATAGAGATCTGAGCAGATATATAAAACAGAATGACACGAGCCCCCGGTACATAAAAAATAACAATTTAATCAATTGCATAAACAACCGTGACAATGCATTACATTAGGAAGATACACTTCTTTTTTAAATAAATCATTCACCGAATTTCAAACACAAATATACTTATATAAATAGCCGATCTGTTTTAAATGATAGAATTGGTTCATCAAAGAATCGAGTGAACAATCGAAATCATAGCCTTGTACAACTTCATAACCTGTTTATTTCCGGTTCATTCCAACTTCACTGTGGCTGTTCTTCTTGGTCCTTTCCATTTTTTCCTTCTCCAAACTCTCAATTGTCTCGCCTCGTTCGGCCCTCGAACTTTGTGTGGATAGGTGGATACGTAAGTACGTGATACGTAGGTACTTGGATGAGTAGGTACGTGGATACGTCTAGTGGAGCTATTTCCCCTATTAAATTAATGAGAGAAGCAACCTAAATCTTCTGTCAGATATCCTACTGGGAATAGATCATTACTCCCCTCTCGTTATGTCAGATATCGTCCTATAGGAATTCAAAACAGATACCAATGGCTATCTGGTCAAGCCAAATATGGCAGACCATAAACAAACCTAGTTTCATAAGATTAATGTACTTCCTAACGGCTATTTCAACCTGACGCACATTATCATCACACGACACATAACAGTTTCGTTCTCGTCTCAATTACACAAATGAATGAATGAAGTTCATTACATGGCTTAACTACGTTATTTCTAGCGAATACACACATTCAAGTCTTTAGCATCTATGAAACCTCACTTCAGGTTTTAACAGCGATAGTTTCAGTCAATACGCACTGAAGAAGACCATCGTCAAGATTCAGATAGATGAACTCAACACGATTGTACTCATACCAAGAAACTTGATCTACGAATTTAAACAAATAAATTCATGCAAATATATATAAGCAAATAAATCAATCAAATGGTTATATTGGTATCAACGGATTACAAGAGATTGGCGCACATACCTTGTGCTTTCAAGCTTTGTTCGCTTCTACCGCCAGAATTGTGCCCGTCGACTTTCCAGACATCCGGTCCCTTGAATAATTATTTACGAGTGAATTTCTTCTAAATTCAAACTCGGAGTCTCCTACATTTGTTTTCTCTTGCAGAAAAACGCAGACTGACTAAATTTTGCGATTTGACATAGTAAAACCAAGAAATTTCGTGTGGGAACCACGCCTCTTATTTAGCGTAACCAATCTGGATTAAACATAACTCCCGTCTTTTATAACTAGGCGCCAAAGTTGTAGTCTGCCTGACCTCTAGATTTCCAAATAAATGATCCGGGCAATTTCAAAATCTGACATTTTCCAAATAAGATCAAAGTTAACCCTTTTCCCTTCCAGTCTGTCTGACTGTTAAATAAAGGAATGCTTAATTAAGAATCGCTTACTCCCGCGACACAAGCATTAAAAATCCTTGCAGTGTGTCGATTTAACACGCACCGGTCTCCATAAATCTAATTAATCGTTCACCTGCCCAAATTAATGTGCTCTTTATAGATCGACGGAAATTTGCACCCTTATATATATATATATATATATATAATTTCACTCTTACGTCGGTTTATTAAAGAGATAATTATCGATAAGCGGAATATTTATCTTCTCATTCATGATAATTGCAATTTGTGTTGTCTTGGCAACAGTAATAAACTATGTACAAACTCAAATACAAGGGTTTAAGCTTTTCTTGATGTTTGCAATAAATCCTTCTATAACACATAGCGAGTGATGCGTAATTTACCATTAAAATCATGATAACACATACCGATTGATCCGTAATTTGCCATTAAAATGATGATAATACATAGGAAGTGGTCCAAGTGAGGTAGCTGCTAGTACAATTTTTATAAGTCTTTGGTATGATCAGGCGGGGTTAGAACCCTCGACCTCCGACATCCGAGGCGGACTCTGTAACCACTTAGGCCACCACAACGGTCTGTCAATATTTTAAATATTTAAATTAGAGCATAATCCATGCATGCTAGGTTTAGCAATTTCGGAATCAAAGAATACTTGGAAGCTATTCGTGGCCTAACGGGGCTATTACTGTCATCCCGTAGAGCCATATTTCACAGCTACAAAGATTATTTCTCTGTTGTCTCATGCCGCCTAGAAGCCACTTTTCGGAATTGAGTACTAAAAAGACTATTTGAAAGGTAGGAAAGATTAAAGTGATATTTTGCATAAAAAGCTTATTTGGAAGGTGTTTGAGGTCTAAAGAGACTATTAATATCGCCCCATGTTACAGTTATGGAAGGATTCCAAGTTGTTGCTTGAAGCCATATTTGAGAATGTAGTCCTTGAAAATCTATTTTAATGGTTGGAACGGTAGGGAAGGGAGTTGTTGCATGAAATTAATACTTGGAAGCAGTTGTTGCCACCTCTCCACAGAGATGTATTTGACAGTTATGGGGATTATTCCCAGTTATTACATGATGCCATATTTCAGAATTTAGTTGTTAAATAACTATTGTATAGGTAGGAATGTTAGAGAAGAGAGTTGTATAACATCATTACTTGGAAGATATTTAAAAAGGTATTGTTACTATCGCCACAAAGAGATATATTTGATCGGTATGGGGATTATTCCAAGTTTTTGCTGCGCTATAATGTAACATCAATTACAATTAGAAAATTACCTTAACTATTTCTCTATGAATGCAAACAAGCTTGCCAATTAATAGTTACCTTTCCTAATTTGTGTCAAATCTCACCTCTCTATGATGAAAGCGCAGTGTGCCCATCGACAGTACACATTATATGTCACCCATCCCAGACACAAGTGTGCAGACAGTACACAGTACATGTCGCCCATCCTAGACACAAGTGTGCAATTCGACCGTACACATTACATGTTGCCCATCCCAGGTACAAGTGTGCAAATCGACAGTACACATTACATGTCACCCATCCCGGACACAGTATGCCATCGACAGTACACATTACATGTCTCAAGTACTGATGAATGGTCCTCGAGGGACAATGGGACTTACCACTGAAAAAGTTGAAATGCACTTGAGGGACACTGGGAGTGTAACATGGGAATGAAACAATAAAATGCAAGAATGTCTCATTAATATGCGCACATTTCGATCAGAACAAAACTGATTCAAAATCGCAATGATATAACTTATATAAAACGTTTGAATACAACCTGTTGGTATATGAAGCTACGAAACTATTATTGACAAACGACGAAAAACGGCGCACTACTTCCGACAAATGAAAGGCCGTATCGGTATCTTACTTGCCCTTTGAACAGATAAGCAAAGGCCTGATACACTTGTCTCGCTTGCTCGTGTACATATTAGGACAGAATTTTTGAGAAAAAGTAATAACATTGAAATTTCTCTAAATTGTATTAAAACTAATTTTTCATTGGATTAATTTTTCATTAAATTATATTGGAAGTTATTTCCACTAAAATATATTGAGATTAACTTTATTTATTTTCATATTACAACTATATGCTATTTTAATAAAGTTACAATATTATTAGGACAGAATTTCTGAGTAAAAGTAATAACATTGAAATTTTCTCTAAATAGTCTTAAAACGATTTTTTCATTGGAATAATTTCTGTTATGAAAAATTTGTTGTTATCATAACCTTCTTCTCATTCCTGCTATGAGAAGGAAATACTCGTAACTTTAAGAGATACCTTTGCCTATGATAAGAGAGAGAGAGAGAGAGAGAGAGAGAGAGTTCCGGCGCTCTTAAAGATAAAGGTGTCACGCATAATGGTGTAGATACGGCTACATCTGGTGAATTTGGCGATGCAAGAGGCAGCGGGAATCGACTGTAAGAAAGATAGACGAAGCTTTCTGACTATTGGACGAACGGACTCATTAACACAGGCTGCGCTTCGTTATTTATACTGATTTGACATGCTCCTGGCCAAATTTGGTAAAGTGTTTGGGCCTGTGTGCGTCCGTCTCGAATCAGAAAGAGGCTCTCGTCTATTCTTAATGGAAGCGAGTGTTTGCTTACGTCAGAACTTGCCTCGTCAGCTGTTTTGTTTCAGACAAACGCTAAGTCTCAGAAAAAAAAAAAATGTTAAGAATCTGGCCACGAAGTACTGACACAATTTAGGAATACTAGCTTTGCTGACTTGGCATAAAGAAACAAATGTAAAACTTTGCACTTGTTTGTAACTTTATTAAAATAGCATATAGTTGTCATACGAAAATAAATAAAGTTAATCTCAATATATTTTAGTGGAAATTACTTCCAATATAATTTAATGAAAAATTAATCCAATGAAAAATTAGTTTTAATACAATTTAGAGAAAATTTTAATGTTATTACTTTTACTCAAAAATTCTGTCTTAATAATGCGTTTTACGGGGCAAGGTAGGGGGCACTGAGGATAACCATTGTGAAACAATTCTTACCGAAACAGACCGTCTCATGAAACGTAAACGGTGGCCCGAAAAAGTTTGGGAACCACTGCTCTAAATCATCCATTTTGCAAGACAGCCAAATAACTTGATGTACTAAATTCATAATCTAAATCATCTATCTGAAACCAAAATATTTGAATTCCCGTGTGACTGATTACATGGCTAAACCCACAAGAGAGCATGAAGTTGTGTTTTTCTTTTTTTAAACGTTCGGAAAATATTTATGGCACAAGGATGTTTAATCGTTTATGAGAATAAATGAACACCAGCACAGAGTATGTTTTGTTTTTTGCTATTTTTGTTCACACCTTTGGAAAAATATATTGGTTCTTACTTAAAATACTGTAAGACAGTCGCAGAGAATTTATAAAAGTTATATATAGAACAAGACATTTTTAAAAAAATGTAAGAATCAATATAGATTACGTTTCATGAGACTGTCTGTTTCGGTAAGAATTGTTTCACAACACCAGAGTTGTCCATTAAAAAAACACCCCCCCCCAAAAAAAAACTATTTACTGGTGAAGGTTATTGTACGATCCTTAGTATTTTACTGGTGATAACTATTGTACGACTTTTAGTAGTTTCCTGGTTACAGTTATTAGGCCTTTACTATTTAAAGCTATTGTTCGACCCTCAGTATTGTAATAAATTTGGAGCATGCGCATTTGCTTATAGCGCCCCGTTTAAGGAATTCCTAGATTTGTGTGATTACTTGTTTGATTATTGGAATTCAGTGCAATGGAAATATTCCTTAATCTGAAATAATTAGCCAATTGCTAGGAGGAAACGTCACGGAGAGAAGTGTTAGTGAGTTTCCATGATGCCATGGTACACTTGTAGTGAATTCAGGTCAAAACCGTATGAGTGTCAATAGCCCCTATTAGTAGTAATAGGGGATACCGTAGCGACAATGGGAATTAGCATTACAGACCCCCCTGGGACCGTATAGCCCCAAGAAATAAAAGCACAGCCTGGGACCGTATAGCGACCATGGAAATTTGGTAGAGTGACTAGCACACCCTGGGACTGTATAGCGACAATGGAAATTTGGTAGAGTGACTAGTATACCCTGGGACTGTATAGCGACAAGAGGAATGGAACAGGTGGCATGACGTCACACTGGTAACAATGTAGCAAAAAGAGGAGTACTGTGACGTCAGGCTACCTGAGAGAGGGCTATAGACAAACACGAATCAAGAGTATTCGTGTATAAAAAGAGTAAGGGTTTTATATATTCGTTTGGGTTGGAGACAAAATGAAAATTAAGATCTTTTCGAGGCATTGGAAGTGGCCCTGAAAAGGACCGTTGTTTGTTATGTTATGTTAACACCATTCCGTTAACATACAGGACATCGCATAGGTCTTCGTTTCTTCCTCAAATTTCTCAAAGCTTGTCTTAAACTGTGTCTCACTTCTGGTCCGTAGATGAGAGTCCGCTTAAGACAGCCTTGTCTTTCCACATAACATCTTCTTTTCCAAATAGTGGCACCGGTGATCCGGATGACAGTCCATTTTGTTTTCACATACATAGGTAAGTCCGTACGGAACAGCATCGATGATACCAAAGTAGAGGATTCTACGTCGATCAACATCTTCTCTGTGACGAGAACAGGTGAAGGGAATGAAGTCAACCGCGTTTATTTATAGTGGAAGACTGGATCGAAACGGATTGAAATGGTTCACCAATCCCAACACGCGTTACAAAATTCAGTCACTTCGCGGAGTCTGTCTTCCAATCCGAAGAGAGCTGTCTGTGACGTCACATTTCCTATATAGGCACACTAGCGTCTGTGCGCAGTGAATCGATGCGGTATTGTTTTGTGAAACATGACGGAACCTAAGGAGACAATGAATTGGGGTGCACCGGCTGTGGAGACGAGAAGTAATGGTATAGCAGCAGCTACCAAAGTGAACACAGTGCTACTTCCCGAAGAGGTTGATTTCAACTGGGATTTAGTAGATTTTTTATCTTCTTCCCAAGAATTTGTTCCGGTACCAGTACCTTCACCATTTTCTCCTTCTTTACCACGTGTCGACGATTTTAAACAAAGAGAGAAAGAAGAATTGGAGAAATTTTTGCAGCAGCAGAAAGAAGCAGAGCAAGCATTTCTCCTTGAACAGCAACAGCGAGAAGAAGAAGAGGCAAGAAGGAAACGACAGGAAGAAGAAGCAGTAGAGAAGAAACAAAGTCTAGGAGAGAAGGAGAACAGCGAAAGTCAAACGGTTACGGTACTCTTGGACATTTTGGCCGAGTTAAGAAGTCTGAAACAAATGTATCAGACTTCTTTATTACGACCCAAGAGAAAAAGACCTTCCCGAGCCAAACAACCTAACCCTGTGACTACACCAGAGATACCACCCCTAGTGATTTCTACTAAATCATTGACAGGAGCAAGTCCACAAGTAGGCCTTGGCCGTGGCAAAGGCTTAAGACAGTTAAAGCGAATTGATTCTCGTTCCTGAGTTTGTTCTAAGGAAAAAAAACAAACACTCAACAGTCCTTTTCAGGGCTACCCAATACTCTCGAAAAGAGTGACTATTCATTTTGCCAAAATCAATTAAAACTCAAAATCCCTTCTATAACCCTATGATATACGTGTTGTGAGTGTATGAGTGTAGGTCCTTATTATTTCTAAATAATGAAAACCAAGAGACACTTACGTTTTTTCAGTTTGGTCTATTCTGTTACAAATTTTTTTACAATTCAATATCACAACATAACACAACACTTTTAAAAAAGTTCATAGATTTCTTCTGTGTCTTTTTTCTTTCACTCTCTCTGTTTTTAAATTTCTTCACTTTTACACTGTTTTCCTCTTCTTCGTCTTCTTCTTCCTCACATTTTTCTCGTCTTCTTTTCTTTTCTGTCTTCTCTTTCTGAACGTGTCGGGGTTTTTCTTTTGCCGAGGTCACCTCTGTTTCTTCTTCCTCCTTCTCCTGCTCCTCTTGTTTCTTAGGGCACTCTGAAGACCAATGTCCTTTCTCTTGACAATGATAACAGGTATCTTGACTTTTGTCTCTTCTGCCACTGGTCTTGCTTTGATAACGATCTGGACATTCTGTAGCCCAATGCCCTTTGTTCTGACAGATATAGCAAGTATCTTGACTTTTATCTCGAAAGGAGGAAGAGTAGTCCTTCGGCTTGTCTGAAGAAAACTTTCGTATGACACCTCGCAAAGCTCTAATCAAAAGTTCGATCTGTGTGGGTTCTTCCATCGTGCTGATCGGATTGAGAGTGAAATGAATACTGAGAGGGGAGTCACTAGCCCTTTATATATGCCCTGGTCTGACATAGATATATAGGGGTTCATGGTGTTTCACATGTAGTCATTTGACTTTCTGCCATCAAGATGAAACGATCGCATCATTTCGAAAAGAAAGAAGAAGAAAGTAAGAGGCAGAAACGTGATTTATCGTTTAGCTGAAGTCTTGGCACAAATTCATGCCAGCGATTTTGAAGATGAGATGAGTGAACCAGAATCGAAGCCTAAAGAGTCTACACCAAATCAAAGTCCATTACCATCAGTAAACCCTGAAAAGTACTACCATATTCGGGAGACGGACAAACGCTCTTCCAGAAAATTTAGAACCACGGCCTACACGTACGCAGTGAAGTTTAAAGATTTCAAGTCTGACGTACCCTTGGAAAAAGCAGAAGGGTTCATCGCCGATGTGTGGGATTCTTTGTTAACCACACTAAAACGGCAATGTCAATCCAAAGAAGACGATCGCTTGAGACTTTCTATTCATCACGACAATTTGAAGTCTCCCGTTTGGATCGAGTTTAGCAGTCCAACAGAATTGACACCTTCCAAAATCATGGACAAGATTCAACACGTACAACAATCCAGTGACAAATTTCACATCACGGACGGAAAAGCGACACTGTACAAGACCCACGTGTCTCTTCCCAAAGGGACAGGTAAAAAAAAGTTGATGTTGGTAGACAACTTGCGTAACCTCAAGCGTAGCCTCGTCCAAATTAACAATCCAAAAGACAAGATGTGTTTAGCCCGTGCCATCGTGGTGGGACAAACGTATGCCGACAAGAACGACACGGCAGAATGGAAAAGAGCCTGGAAAACTATTCGACGATCGGACCGAGCCAAACAACAAAGAGAAGCAGAACTCTTGTTACAGCAAGCGGGGTTAGCTAAAGACACGCCCTGTGTCATTCCTGAAATGCAAAAATTGCAAGACGTCTTGGCTCCACGTTACACCTTGAAAGTTCACTCTCAAAAAAGTGCGCGGACCTCTGTTGTTTCGAGGTAAAGATTTTAAAGACGGAAAATACATTCACGTCTATCATCACGACGAACATTTTGATGCCATTACCAGTAGCACTGCATTCCTGGGATACGGTTATTACTGTGAGAAATGTGACTATGGTTATAACAATCGAGAGCAACATAAGCATTGCGGATCAAAATGTAAGGGATGTTTAGCCTCTACACCCTGTCTGGACGAAGGACAAGAACGAGTGCATTGCTCTCCTTGTCAGCGCACGTTTGTCAGTCCTGCCTGTTACCAACAACACCTAAAGACGCAAGGTTCACAGCAGAAATGTGCTTGTCAGCTCTTGAGATTGTGCCCTACTTGTGGACAAGGCATACGTACCAATAGTGTCAAGTTACACATTTGTCGAGGAAAGAAACGATGTCACATTTGTCGCCAAATCGTGGACTTGGAACACCAATGCTACATTCAAAAATACCTAACTAAACATGAAGAAGAAGAAGATAATGACCAGAAGAAGAAGAAAGGGAATTTCATCTTTTTCGATTTCGAATGCATGCAAGAGACTGGTATTCACATTCCTAATTTCTGCGTGGCTCACCGAGCGTGCGAGAAGTGCATCCAAGAGCCTATCTTGACTCATTGCCCTCACTGCAGCAAAATTCCTGGAGGACGTGAAAAAATCTTTCGAGGACCGAACACACTAGCCGATTTTGCCCAATGGATCTTAGACCCTATCGACGAAACGTGGAGCCAAGAAGATATCGAACGTTACGGAGATTGTCGTCGCCATGCCACGGTGATGGCTTACAATTTCTCGGGATACGATGGACAATTTCTGTTGAGATACTATACGGAACAAAGTACCGAACGTCCGAAAGTAACTTTGAACGGAGCCAAAATCATTTCCATGCAAGTGGGACAAGTACAGTTTAAAGATTCAATGAGTTACTTGGCTATGCCTTTGAGCCGCATGCCTAAAACGTTTGGCATGACAGAAATGGCCAAAGGCTATTTTCCACACTTTTTCAATACCGAAGCCAATCAACACGCCGTTCTACCCCATTTGCCTGAGGCTCACTACTACGACCCCGACAACATGCGTACCGAACAACGAGAAGCTTTCTACGCATGGTACCAGACTCACGCTTCGGACCCTTTTGACTTTCAAGAAGAAATGTTAAAATATTGTCGTTCCGACGTAGACATTTTACGTCGCTGCTGTGGAAAATTTCGAGAACTGTTCATGGAACACGGAGGGATCGATCCTTTGAGGGAAGCCTGTACCATTGCCAAAGCGTGTTCCTTAGTGTATCGTCAACGATTCATCCCCGAAAACACCCTAGCTGTCATCAGTCCTCAAACGACCAATTTTGTCAAACGTCAATACTCAGTCAAAGCCCTACGCTGGTTACATTACTTGTGTGAGAAGGAAGACAAATGGATCCAACACGCTCGCAACGGAGGAGGCGAAAAGACCATCGGAAGGTATTCAGTAGATGGCTGGGACTTAGAAAACCCCAAGATTGTGTACGAGTTTAACGGGTGCTTATTTCACGGATGTCCCATCTGCTACACTCAACGTGACACTAAAAACCAGTTTTTACAACGGACCATGGAAGACGTACCAGACCACTTGTCAGCGACGCTTGAAGTTAGAAGAGCAAGGATACCAAGTAGTGGAAATGTGGGAACACGAGTACGATCAGCGATTAAAAACCGATCCCGAGTTTAAACGCATCGTGGTAAGTTACAAGCTGGTGGACCCTCTGAACCCACGGGACAGTTTGTACGGAGGACGAACGAATGCCACCTGTTTGCTGTACCAAGCCGACGAAGAGAAAGGAGAAGAAATCAAATACTTGGACGTGTGTTCTCTGTATCCGTACGTGTGCAAATATTGCCACTTTCCCACAGGGCACCCGCAACTGCTGACCGAACACATCGACGTAGACAATATTCGACAATACGAAGGATTGATCAAGTGCAAAGTCTTGCCTCCCACGAACTTGTACCATCCCGTTTTACCACATCATTGCCAAGGAAAACTGATGTTTCCCTTGCGTCGTACTTGTGCTGAAACGTGCAACCAAGACCACCCTTGTCAGCACACTCAGGAAGAACGCGCCTTGACGGGAACGTGGGTCAGCGTGGAATTGTTTAAAGCTCTGGACTTGGGATACCAACTGTTAGAAGTGTACGAAATTTACCACTTTCCCAAGACAGAAAAATACCACAAGGGCGACGATTCTCAAAAAGGCATTTTTGCAGACTACGTGAATGCCTTTTTGAAACTGAAACAAGAAGCTAGCGGATATCCTTCCTGGTGTCACACTCCCGAAGACCAAACAAAGTTCAAAGAGAAATACTGGAAGCAGGAATTCATCACTTTAGACCACGTGGAGAAAAACGAAGGAAGGCGATCGTTTGCCAAAGTGATGTTAAATTGTTTGTGGGGTAAAATGGCACAAAGACCGTGTAAACACGGACGGAGTATTTGACAGAAGCTTTCCGCTACTTGCAGATGATTCACGATAAAACCAAATACATGAAACACGTGGACGTCGTTCATGAGGACTTACTCTTAGTCAATTACGAAGAAGAACTGAACTTTGTAGAAGCCGACGAATTTGGAAATGGCATCATTGCGGCTTACGTGACAGCACATGCTCGCTTAAAACTGTACGAAGCTTTAGAACTATTAGGAGATCGTGTACTGTATTTTGACACGGACAGTTGCATCTACATTGATCGCCTGGGTCAACCTTACCTGATCATCGAAGGAGACCGTTTAGGAGCCTGGACGGATGAGCATCCCGACGAGAAGATTCTAAGTTTTGCAAGTGGCGGTCCCAAAAATTACGGCTACGAATACCGTAACCCACAAGGAGATGTGAACACGGAGTGTAAAGTGAAAGGATTGACTCTCAATTATCGCACCAGTCGAGTGGTGAACTTTAGCATATTGAAAGAAGCCTTGCAGTCTGGACAGGATCGAAACTTTAAAGTGACCACCAACGAACCGCACAAGATTGTACGCTTACCCACACACCAAATCGTCAGTCGACCTTTGGAAAAAGTCTATCAAATCGTGTACCAGAAGCGAGTACGGCTTTCCAATCACTTCACTTTACCGTACGGACACGCTGATATAAAAAAATGGTTCCAAGACGATAGTCACCAACAAGAAGGATGACTTCGACACAGCAAGAATCGAGTGAGAAACCCACAGAGAACTCCAAGTTCAAACCATACCATTTTCCTGTTTTCTTGCCTGACTATTGCAGTTGTGCCAGTCGACTGGAAACGTTTCAAAAATGGCCCAAGGATAGGGAAGGATTACCTACTGCGAATGTTTTAGCTAGAACAGGGTTTGTGTACTTGGGACCTGAAACTGGCTTGGGATACGAAGTACAGTGTTTCAGTTGTGGTCTGAAGTTGCGTATGGATCGATGTATCTATAAAGATTCAGCTATTCTGGAACATACTCAATGGTCTCCGCATTGTCCTTACCTTTCTAAGGCATTTTCACCCATCACATTACGGTTCAGGTATGACGGTACCTTAGAGAAGGTAGTACCGATGTCCAAGAAGAAAGAAAGGAAGACTTCCAAAACTAGTCATAAAACAGGAACGATGTACAAACTCGAGACTTCATTACGACTAGTATAAAAAGGGACAACGTTCAAGACCGATAGTTCATTGTGACTACAAACGCCAATCGAGAAAGATGAATGCTTTCACACAGCAAGTATCAAGCAAGAGCAAACTCGAGTACGATGCTGTGCCTTGCGATGGTAGGGATGCCGTACGCTATGACCTTAGTGATTCAGTACCACATCATCATGGGAACTTTCCTATAACTACTACTACCATACCTACCATGGAAAGTGGTACATGTCAAACCTGACGGAAGTGAAAGCGATGCCACTCGTTATCGCACACCTTTTCACTTTACTGGTTTTCATGGTGGATGTCCACCTCCACAGGAAACCATGCGACTACCACCCTACGGATGTCATGTAAAACTGAGCAAACTCCTAAGGATTTCACCGTACCCTCATCGAAATGAACCTGTGAAAGACGAATATTCGTTCCCTGTGCGTTTGCCAGAATACTGTGATTCTGAAAGTCGATTGCAAACCTTCCAAGGAAAATGGCCAAAATATCTTGGAGGACCTACCCCCGAAGAATTAGCTAGAGCTGGATTTATCTACTTGGGCGAAGGAGATAAAGTCAAGTGCTTCAGTTGCGGTGTCTCACTTCACGAGTGGGAGAAGAAAGATTGCGCTTACCTGGAACATGCTCGATGGTCTCCGGAGTGTCACTACCTACCTTTAGTAGGTATTCGTTCCCTGTGCGTTTGCCGGTAGGAGAAGTGTTTGACTGACATGATCATGGATACTTTACAAGAGAACATTCGTGGTTTACCTGTGGAGTTGAGAGAACGCATTTACCGAGAGTTGGTCAAAATACAAGTGAAACGAAAAGAATCATTGCATCCGTTACGTCACCGATGTTTGAACCACTGGTACCTAAATGCTATAAGAGGATTGATTCTGATGAAAGTGTTCCAGTGGTCAGACATTCATCAACGGCCCGTGGGCGAGAAGGATTGGTTTGTTACCGATTCTCTTTACTACAAGGTACACTTACTGCAACGAATTCCAGAAGAAGAGTTAAAGGGTTACCAAAATCGTGTACACAATGTAAACTTAGTTAAAGAGAGAACTTATGAACGACGTGTGATGTGCAAGTTAGTGACTAAATATTTTGGATACGTCGACGGAATACGACCACTTCTGTGCAAAAAGTACACTTATTGCCTCCGACAAAAAGAGGTATGAAAACGTTCGACCATGCCACGACCTTTATCATTCGTGATACAACAGATTCCGTGGAAGGAAATCAATGACACTATTCAAACGGTGGAGGATTACCATTGCCTTTTACGAGAACTGACTCCATTGAATTGGGGTCGACGTGTAGTGTGTGTCTTATTGACTTGCTTTCTGGGATTTTGTTTACCAGCTGATTCTTTGTGGACTCTTTACGAACAGTACCTATTACTCCAAAACAAAACATGAAAGTGATCCCTTTAAATGTCCACGAGAGACTCATTCTGCTCAAAGCTTTGCGCTTTCATTTGGATACTTCTCAACCTCTACGGGAAAACAAGATTCGTCAACTTTTAGGCACTGAAGATGTGTACGACGACGTGTGTGTAGCTTGTGACTTACACCCTCACTGGACAGATGTACGTAACTGGAAAAGTTTGGGGTTTGAGGCTTGGACTAAAGAAGTGGCACACTATGCCAAAGATTTGTAATCCTAAAACATTAAAACGTTCCGTGAAAAAAGTCACTTTTAAACCTGTGTTAGTGTCAATACCAGAAGAACAGTCTGTCACCGAGGAAAACCACTCTCTTCAAGACAGGACTGTCATTGACATTCCTGAAAGACCATTTCGGGAGGACCCTTGTGTGACTGAACCAAGGAATGTACAGACTCTCAGAACATTACACACTACTCCTACGATTTCACCTCTTGATCACAAAAAAAATGTTGTACAGAGACTTGTTTATATTCCACTATGGTCGTTTTGTTGTGTTTTTTATTCCTGTACTTAACCATATGGCTTTTATGTATTTTTGTCTTTCGTGTTGTTCACCATTAAAGATGACAATAAACGTGTCCTGAAAAAGTATAAAAACTCTTGTCTTGTCTGTCTTCGTGTCACAAGTGACATTTTGTTACACTACTACTATGGCTACCTCTACTGTCTCTGCTCCCTCTTCCTCCACTGTCAAAGTCATTGACGAACACGTAGATCGTGCTAGTTGGGAGGCCATGCATCTTCGCCATCCCTTTAACATGCTCATTGCTGGACCTAGCGGTTCAGGCAAAACCGAATTTGTCAAACGTTTGATCGAACATAAACATCATTTGATCGATCGTCCTCCTCAACGTATCGTGTGGTGCTATAAAGAGTGGCAGTCGGCGTACAGCCTTCTGCGAGAAAGTCAAGGCGATTCCATCGTCTTTGTGGAAGGCATTCCTGTCGAAGACGCCGGAATCGTGTCTGACCCTAGTCAAACTCATTTGGTTATTTTTGACGACATGTTAGGAGCAGACGAAGAAGAAATTAAACTCTGGTTTACGCGCAAAGGGCATCATCGTAATGCCAGTGTCATTTACATTACCCAAAATTTGTTTCAACAAAGTAAAGCCCATCGTACCATCAGTATCAATGCTCATTACTTGGTCTTGTTTAAAAGCCCTAGAGATAAATTGCAAGTACAAGTCTTAGCCAAACAGTTAGGAACGCCTTGGCTGATTCATGCGTACGCTTATTTACTCGTGGATTTAAAAACCACTACTCCCGATTATTTGCGATTTCGTACCCATCTGTTTCACCCCTGGTGCCAAGACGGAGGACCTATCGTGTACACGTCCTCGTCGTCGACTTAATCACCCCCAAAAAATGTATAAAAACCTGGGTCCCTTGGACTCTGTCTCACACATTGTCAACATGACGTCCCTTCAGTCTCATCTTCCCATTAAATTGATTCGTGCCTTGTACGGCATCAGTCGCGAATAAAATCCACAAATACGTGCTCGTGTCTTAGAAGCTAGTCTCAAAGAAGTCTTACGATGGTTTATGGTGACAGCACGTCAATTACTGCAAGGCATCATTCAAATTCCACATCAAACCAAACGTTCTTTTGAGAGAAACAAAGTTGCCTTGACGCAACTAGCCGATCCTCGCATCGACACTCAAACCAAAAAGCAAATCATTTTGAAACCTGGAGGAAGTGGTTCTTTAGGAGGTGTCATCATTCGTTCCCTCTTAAAATGGGATCCTAATGCTCCCAAAGTTGTCCCCAAGAAAAAAGCCACACCCAAACGTAACCAGAAGAAAAAGAAAAAGAGCAAGGGTGTCAAGACCAGGTCACAGCCTCAGAAAAAGAAAAAGAAAAGCCTACAGAAAACAGCTTCTACTCACAAGAGGGTGTCTCCAACAACTTCTCATCCAGCAGTGACACCCTCTTCCTCTTTAGCGGCTGTAGCCGCTGCTCACAAAGCACCTGCCCCCAAAGTCAAAGTCCAAGAGAGAACGAGTGTGTTACAGAGTTTACTGGATTTGTCCAATCAAGAACTGTCTCGATTTAGTCCGTTGCAAACTCCTCCACGACGTGTGTCGCCTGTCATCAAGTTGATACGACGTAAAGACAATCAGTGGCGACGCATTCCAGTATAAAATAAGACCCGAGGCAAACCATACGGATCAGTGCTTTTGTGCTGCTGCACGTCCAAAGATGTCCCCTCCAAGAAGTGTTCACCGTTACCATCGTCGTTCTTCTTCTTCGGTCCAAAAAGGAAAAGGAAAACGAAAAAGACAGTCACGTCATCCTAAAAAGCGCTTAGTCAAACATCGGCGACACTCTCTGAAAAGATACACACGTCCAAAGAAAAGGAGAAGTCACCAAAAGGGAGGTTTCTTTGGCCCTTTCCTTGAATTCGATAAGATAGCCGATAAGTTTGTCACAAGGGTAAAGGACAGGCTCAAAAAAAAAAAATAAGATAAAAAGACGCATGTGAAACCATGGACTTTAGTGTATGTTGTGGACCAAAAGATGTCCCCTCATCGTCGTTCTCCTCTCCAGAAAGGGAAAAGAAAAAGACAGTCTCGTCATGCGAGAAAACGCTTAGCCAAACATCGACGTCACCCCCAGAAAAGACACACTCGTCCAAAGAAAAAGAGGAGTCGTCAAAGAGGAGGATTCTTTGGCGATTTTGGAAAACACATCGTCACCTTTATGACGAAGCGATAGTCCCCAAAAAGGATAAAAGGCTCTGTGACAAGTCATCGACGTTAGTATATTTTTGGTGTGTGTCCCGGAATCAACAAACAAAGATGTCACCCCGCAAAAGACATTCCTCTTCTACCCCAAAAGGAAAGAAAAGGAAAGGACTGCCTCCTCGTTTGGTCAAACATTGGGACATGTTGTCTGTCCTGTCCAAAGCTCCTCACCCATGCGAAAAAAACTCATTCAAACGGCCTCCAAAGATGTCATCGATACGGTGAGCGAATGTTGTCTGAACGTCTTGAAAGGCACAATACCTTTGACTAAACATCAGAAAAATTGCTTAGCCAAACATCGACACGTTCTTCGCCAAATGGTCCAAAAGAAAATACCCATTGGTCAAAAGAAAAAGATGTTGGTGCAACGTGGAGGATTTTTACCCCTGTTAGGACTTATTACCAATGTAGCGAAACCTATACTGAGTGCCATGGGACATATTATACCTGCCATAATTCCAAAATAAAAGACCAAGAAGATAAAAGGGACCTCTGAAATCAAAAGATCTCAGACGTGATCCTTGAAATCTGATGGAAGGACGAAAACTAGCTTTAGTCCCTTGCAAACGATGGATGGAATACCATCGTTGGCAAGAACAACGAACCCCACATTTACCTCCCAATCCTCATTTGACCGAGATGTCCCAGTTACAACACGAATTGCAATCGTTGATGGATCGCAGCGATTTGAAAGAAAAAAAAAAATCGCAACGGTACGGACAGTTGTTGCAACGACTGCAACTCTTTCACCAGAAAGCTTTAGACGAAACAGCTCCACCCACTCTGAAAGATTTTAAGGCCTTGATGAAAAGTCCATCACCGTCACCACCACCAGCGGTCAAGACAGTCACAACTCCACGAAGGCCTGAGGAAGAAGAGGCACGAGAAGTTTTTCAAACACCGTCAGCAGCTCCCATTCCTAGTAAGATTGCAGCGTCCTTGTTGACCTCTTCTCCTACACCGCTACGAGAAGAACTTAAAGCTTGGGTTAAAAAGATGATGTCTACTCCACCTTCGACAGAGGTGAAAAAGAAAGAAGGGAAACCAGAAGTGAAAAAAGAAAAGAAGACCAAAGCCATTCCATTACCACTACCCCCACCACCACCACTACCTTCCACTTCTACGCCCGTGGCAAATCGGACACGTAAGACCGTTTCCAAACCACCCCCTCCTTCCATTCAGACTAGCATTCGTGAAAATTGGATCACTTATTAAAACATGGAGAAGGTGTTAACCAGCATTTACTACGATCCAGCTCATCCTGCTGGTTACGGAGGAGCTCAGAAATTGTATCGTGCTGCCAAAACTCGACTGAAAAGTATCCGTTTACCTCAGGTGCAACGCTGGTTACAAGAACAAGCCACGCACACCTTACACAAACCCATTCGACGAAAATTTTCCAGAAGTCGCACCCAAGTGGAGGGTATCGATCACCAATGGCAAGCCGATTTAGCCGATGTCTCTCATTTAGCCACCTACAATCGTGGCTACAAATATTTGTTTTGTGTCATCGACGTCTTTTCCAAATTTGCTTGGGTCGTACCATTGACTTCCAAATCGAGCAGTGAATTAGTGCGAGCCCTCAAACTGGTGTTGAAACAAAGTTTTCGTCACAATCTTCGATGGGAAACTGACAAAGGCACCGAATTTCTAAACCAAGCTTTCCAAAAAGAATTGAAGAAACGTGACATTCATTTTTTCACCACGGAGTATCCCGAAACCAAAGCCAGCATCGTGGAACGTTTTCAACGCACCTTGAAAGAACGCATGTGGAAATATTTTACGCATCAACACACTCTCAAGTACATTGACGTCTTGCCACACCTCGTTCAATCGTACAACCAATCTTACCATCGGAGCATTGGACGTGCCCCCCAAGAAGTGACTCCAGATAACGAAGTGACCGTCTTCGAGCGCCTGTTTGGACCGTCCACGACAGTGCCTGTCCCCAAGAAAGGTGGAGTGTTGGCCTTGGGAGATTGGGTACGCATTGGCAAAACCAAACGCACTTTCGACAAAGGTTACTTACCCAATTGGACCACTGAATTGTTTCGTGTCACTGAACGTGTGCGTGGTCGTTATCCTCCCGTCTATAAATTGGAAGACATGAACGGGGAAGCGTTAAAAGGAACGTTTTACTTACCCGAGTTACAACGTGTGACCAAAAAAGAAGACGACGTATACGAGATCGAAAGCATTCTCGATCGAAGAACTCGTAAAGTAGGAAAGAAACGTGTCAAAGAAGTCAAAGTACGTTGGAAAGGATATCCTCCCAGTTTTGACTCTTGGATCGACGCTTCGCAAATCATCGACTATAAAAAGAAGTGACCATCATGCCCTTCAACACAGACTCAGCTACTGCAGTAACCACTCCTTCCCCCAGTTCTTCTCTGCAAGATCTACAAAACAACCCTTGAGGGTGTGGTGTGGAGAACGTGTGCCTAAAACACAAATCGTCTTTTTCTGCCAAATCTTTGTGGTGTATTGTGTCATCGGTGCTGCCATTGCCAATTTGAGTTTGCAACAAGGAGACAAATAATTGTGGACCATTTTACTCAGCAGTTGCATCGGTTACCTTCTTCCCAATCCGTCTCTGAAATATTCCTCAAACGGGAACAACTACAACGGGAGTCTTGCGTCCAACGTCAGTCCCCCTTCCAACAGTCACCCTAACCATCCTTTTTCAGACACTCCTCTGACTTCCAGCGACCCCTCGGACACTAGAACTGTGGAATTATGAACAACCAATTTTACTTAACGTTACCCAGTGACAGTTCCATGGAGGTGTTTCCCAATAACTCCTTATGCTGTTACACGGCCAAATTAACTCAGACCATTCAATTGGATCACGAAGCCCATTGGGAAGTGGCTTTGGTGGAAATGATTCACCCTACACAAATCAAAAGCGTTGTCGCAAATCAAATCACTTTTACGGTAGAAGCTCATGACGAGCAAGTGCAACAACACTTGGATGAACGCAGCAGTGTAGCTGACTCTATGAAATCACAAGACCCCAAAACTGAACGAACCACTCATCGGTTGAAAATTTCCCCAGGCTATTATTTTAGTGGTCAACATTTGGTGAACGCTATTGCTGACAGATTCAATGCCGTGTTTGGCAAAGCCTTGGAGAAAACCAGAAGAAGTGTCACGATCGAATACCACAAAATAGCTCGTTGCCTACTAATGAAATTTTCAGAGGACAAAGTATTGACCATTACATTTTTGTCCTGAATTGTATAATATTTTGGGTGGAGACCCGAAGTTGATCAAGATTGCAAACGAAATACCAGCCGTGACAAGTAACTCGGATTTTGCGGAATATTTTAGATTCCCTGTAGAAATGAACCGAGGACTGAATTTGATCTTTGTGTACTCCGATGTGGCGGAGTACAAGGTGGTGGGACACACCTCCGTACCGTTACTGCGTGTCATTCCTTTCAAAGTGGATTCTGCCACGAATGCTGACAAGGATGGTGGAAAAACTTATCACGTTCACCGCGCATTTGTACATCCTCACTATTTGCCCGTCAGTAAGTCGTATTTCGACACTGTCAACATTACTATAATAGGAGATCTGGGACAAAATATTCCATTCACCAAAGGGAAAGTCACAGTGAAACTCCATTTTCAAAAACGATTACTCTCTCCCTTTGTCAGTCATGTATCCTGTGTACCAAGGAGTCGCTCGACAGCGAGGACATGGTTTTGGTAATATGCCAAAATCAGCCTTTCGTTCGGTGGCTCCCGTTTTGAAACCGATGGTGACAGGGGGATTGCACGCCTTGAAAGATGCCGCGTTGACGCAAGGTGAAGAATTTCTCCAAAATGTCATCATTGACAAACAAAATCCTAAAGAAGCTTTCTTGAGAGCAGGGAAAAATGTCTTTCTTCAAACGGGCAAAGACATTTTGGGCCGACGAGAAACTCCTATAAATGCCCTGAGAGATGCCGAGTCAGGCATTCCTACTTCCTTGACGCCACAGCAAAGACAAGGCAGAAAAAGACGACGAAAACACCCCTTCAGAGGACTTCACACCCCTAGAGCTAGAAAGACTAAGAAAAGAAAAACCGTCCGAGAGTTAGACGTGTTTGATTATTAAATCAGAGAAAATGATGCACGAAGATTCTTGTGCCTGTTCCAAGTCGGAACTGGATCTGTTTGCCATGCCATCCACCATGATGACAATGCAAGAATCCCAATGGGTCGAATTTCATCCCGTCTCCTCTTTGACGGATTCAGCTCCCATTGAGTTTGAAATGAAAGGACAACCCGAAGATTACATCGATCTGAATAGCAGTTACTTGTATCTGAAACTGAAAGTGATCAAAACGGACAACACCAATCCGGGAGCCGATGCCAGAGTAGCTCCCGTCAAACATTTCATGCATTCCTTGTTCAGCAAAGTGGATTTGTACTTGAATAACAAACTGGTCAGCAGTATCATGGATACTTACCCTACCGAGCGTACCTGGAAAATCTCTTGACGTACGGAAAAGAGGCAAAGAACACTCATCTGGATGCTTGCGTGGTATGGAAACCTGACACCGCAGGCGAGGACACGTTTAACGACACACAGCCTTGACAGCCGATGACAATCCTCACAATGTGGGCTTTAACGACCGTCGAAAGAAAATCCTGCAAGGTCGTAGTTTAGAACTGATGAATCGCTTGCATTTGGACATGTGGTTGCAAGACAAGTATTTGATCAACGGAGTGGATATTCGCCTGAGATTAAATCGCAGCAGTGTCGGTTTCCATTTGATGGCTTATGCCAGCGAGTACAAAACCATCATCCAAGAAGCCAGACTTTACGTGCGCCGCGTAGAAGTGTTACCTAAAGCGGGAAACGACAACAATCACACATTGAGCAGAACGACCACCAAGTATCCGATACGACGTGTAGAAGTGAAAACGTTCACCATTGCTGCTGAACTCCGATCCAAGATCGAAGATCATCTGTTCCAAGGACAGTTACCCAAACGTTTAATCGTTGGCACCGTCAGTAATGCAGCCCTCAACGGAGCCCACGATCAAAATTCTTTCCATTTTAAGCACTACAGATGTCCAAGATCGAAGTCAGTCGCGATGGCAAGACCTTGTGTACCAGACCCTTCGAACCTAACTTTGCCCAGAAGAATTACTTGAGATCGTACTTGTCCCTCTACGAAGCTACCGGACAACTAGGAACCAACACCAGTCATGGTATTTCGTACGAAGTTTATGTAGGAGGTTACACTTTGTGGGCCTTTGATTTCACTCCAGACCAAGGCAGCGACGAGGTACATTTCCACCCCATAAAATCCGGTCAACTTCGTGTGGAATTTTAGTTTGCAGAAGCTCTCGCCGAGACGGTGAACGTCATTCTGTATGCCGAATTCGATAATACCATAGAAATCAACAGTTTGAGAGAACTCATTCTAGACTATTAGAAACTATGGAAGACTCTTATCCCTCATTGAACGGTAGAGAATCTTTGGAAATGGAATGGGAGGATAGCGTGAAAACAGAACCCCAAGACCAAGACCAAGAGGACGTAGTGGTCACGTCCAGATGGCCAGAACAAGAACAACATTTAGTGTCCTGTTTTGCCAAACACCTGGCGGATAAAATTACGGAACTGAGTAAGAAATATTGTTATGGATGTCAAAACGATCATCCCAGTCAAATTCAACACGATAAATGTATGATGATGAGTCAAGAAGAAAAATTGGACGAGTATCTGGACGACGTTTGGAGTCTCATCTCGAAAGAAGCAGTGTTGCATGAGTGGTATAAAGGCTTGCGTGATCATTCCTACTCCCCATTGACTACTCTGGAGATCTATCGCATTGAAGCTCTCTTAGCCCAGAGTTGGGGGACAAGGCGAAGAAACGGTTACTTTCAGAGATTTTCAAACAAAAAGTCAGAATTGAATTGATGACTTATCATTACCTGTGAAAAAACTCACTGGGTAGCCGTTTACTTCCCTAAAGAGGATTGTGTGGAGTATTTTGATTCGTATGGATTACCCCCTTTGGAAGACGATATCATTGACTTTATGAGAAGATATGCCCAGACGACACGATTCAATAATATGAAATTACAAGGCACAGATTCCATGGTGTGTGGACAATATTGTATGTATTTTCCGGGACAACGTTACGCTCAGGTTACAACCAGTGAAAAGAGCTACATATACCATGTTTGCGACTCTACGATACCTCCCTTCTTTAATTACAGAACAGCGAAATATGATTGGATCAAAAGGCTGTCCTTTAATGTATACTCTCATTAAATTAACACATTCAAATGATTTCTAATATGATGTGATCATGTTAATACCTATTTTTGCCGGAGTACAAATAGTCTACATCGTGAAACGGTTCTCTGATGCATGGATATCATTTAAATATAACCTTTTGAGCCAATCATATTTCGCCGTTGACGTGTGTGTCCCATACAGTATATGTTTGAAAATGAGAGTCGTTTGTATGCAATGCATGTGTAGTGAAGAAGACAATGTCTAATTCTTACATGGAACAGGATTCCTAAACTTGAATCGAGTTAATGGTAAGTAAAAACTTACTTTTGCATATACTACTGTTCTGTAATTAAAGAAGGGATGTATCGTAGAGTCGCAAAAATGGTATATATAGCTCTTTTCACTGGTTGTCACCTGAGCGTAACGTTGTCCCACCAGGCAAAATTTGCGAGATTCGCACGTTTCGGAGCCCGTAACTTCAGTTTGGTGCAACGCAGAAAAGTCAGTGATGGCTTGATGAATAGAAAATATCGCAGGAGTAAAATGAGCCATAGAGTATGGTCGTATGCCTTTAAAGACAAATATAGCAGAAGGAAATCGAGGGTGATGGGTGGAACGAAGTATTTGGAAGTTACTGACCTTGTCTCTTATATAGTATGATAGACAGG
>JAECUM010034185.1:0-21285 GCA_016617855.1 Megalonaias nervosa
GATACGAAAGTTTTATAAAAAGCCCATTAATTTATAAATAAGTCCATTAGAAATAAAGAAATAGAAAGAGACAGTCGTGTTGATATGTTAATAACATATGATGCAAACAAAACAGACTACTCTCATTTTTGTGGAAAGAAGGATTGGTCAAAGTTATTAAATCGTAAGTAAACAAAGACGAAACAAAAAATACAAGAACATAAAAGAGTATGCATCTAAATATATAACACACTTTATATAATGTTACAAAAGGTCTCTGCTGTGAAATTTAAAGATGCCAACCCCTAAAGGTTCGTTTTGTTCTGTCCTGAGGTTCTGAAAAGATTGTATCAATAATCAATTGTAAACAAAACTCAAATGCGTCATACAGAACACAAACAGCAAAGCATATATAATCGGGATTTCACCTTTACCTTAAATCAATTCAAAAGGACTGGGATAATATAGTTTACAGATTTCACATTTACCTAAAATCAATTCAAAAGGACTATGATAATATTGTTTACATAAGAGCAGACTGCATAAATAAAAAGTGCAAATATTTGAAATAAATCGCAAAAACTCTTTATGAAGAACTGAGGCTAAGAAATGCCTCTGAAATGATATTACCTGATAAAGATGAAAAGAAATCTAATTACAGATATATTAGATATAGATATAGATTAAAGATTAGTAAAAAGGACTAAACTACCACAAAAGAATTTAAAAAATAAAATAAATGAAGTTACCAACACCAACAAGTACAAAGTGAGAGTTAATGATCACCTAATAAGACAATACACACATCCTGAACATATTCAGCGTAATTTAAAAGATAGGTAGGCAAACATATTTCACTTTATTGTATACTCATTAAATCTTGCTTGCTTGATCTGGCAATCGATATAGCTTTCTCATATCACTCACCTCGATTCCAACTACTGAGGTGCCTTGCTTGACGTCCGCGCTTTGAATTTTTAAGGCGCAGTGAATCGAACATTTATAAGTCCTAGTTCATTTTGAATTTCATGCATACAATAAAGCATAATTATTTCCAAGGTGTAAAAAAGGAGGTATGTAATAAACACATCTTGTTTGATAAAGCGTATGAATACTTCTCGACCTGACGGCCTCCACGAATCTCTACGCTATATCAACTATATATCTACGCAATATCAGACTCGTTTTTTCCGTCAACTCAAAAGAAAACACCTATACTGTTATTTACACACCCACACCCACACCCACACTATATATATATATATATATATATATATATATATATATATATATATATATATATATATATATATATATATATATATATATATATATATATATATATATATATCTGGTCAATCACTAGAGCAACTTGCTGAAACTTTATACGATGTAACAACAACAATTAACGGTCTTGAGGGAGCAACGGAATCAAAAATATATGAGAAAAGAACGATATCCTTACCAATACAATGTTTAATGAAACTAAATTACCACCAACCAGAAAATTTTATTCAAGACTTATTCGATCATGAGTTAGTGTAGAGAATGGCCAGGTGGTTAAAGGTGTCATGAAACATTTAAAATTGAATTCTCTTGGTGATCTTCATGACTACTGCATAAAGAAAGATAATGATATGTGTCATTTTTATCATTAATAATTCCTATCTGTATGTTTAATTAATTACAGACTAGACCTGCACATTACCTTAGCGTACCTGGAATAGCTTATGATTCTAGTTTGAGAGAAATTCAGATTGAATGAGAAGTGTTCACATATTATAATACTTTTGTTATGAATGTAAAATTAGAGGATGAAGTGGCGTGACACTAACTATATATGCTAAAGCAACTCATGAATTTATCATGGAGAATGCTACTAATGTGAACATTAAACCAAGAAATTATGAAAATTATGATACATCAAAGTCATGGCCATTCATTATGTGGCTAGACATGAACAGTTTGATAAATATGATACAAAACAGTCAGTAGTAACTTGTTATGTACGTTAAAAATAAAGAGATATTTATATTATCCACTATCATAATTCCATAATTCAAAATTGTATAATAAGTTAGGATGATACATAGAGCAGCTTTAATCCATCAAAAGACATTGACGAAAAATGCTGTGTTTGGAAAAACAAATGGAAAAGTTATAAAAGAGAACAAGTGTTAAAAGAATATGCACAGACGAAAATATATAATTTAAACTTCAAGAGGATTTTTCAATTGCGAGAAGAACAATACCAGAAAAAAGATCTAGAGTTAGTTTAAAGAACAAGAAAATAAAATTAACAAGACAATTCATGATGGCATTACAGTGTTAGCAGTAAATAGGGTGCTTGTATTTGACGTCTACTACAGCAAGCAAGTTAAAACAATAACAGTATAGTGATAAAACGAAACATTTAATGACAGATACATAACTTTTCGTTATGTTATTAATACAAAATACAGAATTTTTTTACATTTATTAATGTTGAAGCAGATAGCTTCTGAAGTGATTTGAAAGCAAATATTCAGTTTGCCGATCGAATAACTACAAAGAGATGATATTGTTCATGTCCCTCAGATGAAAAGAATAGATACCATGACATTTTCTATCAAACCGTAATTAAAAGGATATTTGAGACCCATTCATAACTTTGTATGTTTAATCTTATTTCATTTGTCTACAATTGCTTCTTTTATTTCAATTTGTATTATGTGATTTTTATCCAGATACATTGTCCAGTTTTTGTCCTAACTGTAAATGATAACAATAAAGCAAATGTTTTCACATAAGTCAAGAACAAACAACCGCATTATATTTAGTACTACCACGCATACAAATATTCCACAGTATCTACCACTGAATAATAACTACGTTAGATTTGTTGATTTTGTTCTTGTGTTTTCAACATTGATGTTGCTACAGTCATCGGTGAGAAACAATGTATTAACTTCCTGGAATATATCAATAAGTCATTCATTCCATATATTTCTTTGGCTTTTTTTAAATACCATTATCTATTACAATTATATTGTCACCTCTATAAATCAATTTTCTTTTGCAAGTCTTATCTATCTTGCATACTTTTTGGATATGTACTAACTATACACTAATAAAAGAACATAATCCGTTTCAATCAAATGGAATGCGAAAGACAAATTCTATTGTTTTATTAATATTATAATAGAACAGAATTTTTCTGAATGTTACTCAGTTATCTGCATCTTCTTTAACCTTTATATCAAACGATATGTGGAAAAAACGACATAAAAACACAACAAAAGAACGAAAACAACAGGAAAAAATACCAAGGTAGAATCAAAACATTTGGGTCCTAACCTTGGTATGGCCACTATTAAACGCTCTTCAGGTTTTTGAGTATTTGTAATGCAGTGATGTGCTGGATTATAATTTTTACCATTCTGTTGTGTTTTTACCTGTGTCCTATTATTTTTAGCTAAATTGCAGCACTTGTGCTCTTTGATCCAGACACTAATATCCCACATCAACACCATCACCCTTTACAATTGCAACTAATAAGTACTCATAGTTATCTATTTATGAGAAAGTTGGTAAAAATATTCAGGTTAGGTTGTCTCTGCAACTTTAAAACAACGTCAGATAGAAGAATAAAAAACAGCCCTCATTCGAATTATTTAAATACTGAGTAAGCAAATCGTGTTCTCTTAATCTTTAATCTAAGCAATTTCTTGACTTTGTTCTGTTTTCACTGAACTCATTACTTTATTTCTCCATTCTTTTCTGTATTTTATTCTCCCTTTGTTAGCTTTAGTAAGATCAAATAATTTAAACAGATAACTATTTCCTGTGAATGGTCAGCAATCTCCACAGATTATCAATGCTGCTGTTTCCATTATGTTCATTTTATTTAACAATGGTAAATGTTTTCCTCCAGTTTTGAATCTAGAGTCTGTATTCATTTGAGAACCTGAAAGAAATGAATAAATGCATCAGGTATTATAATTTTTCTTTGGTATCCAAAACCATTCAACTGTTCCAGCTTCGTATTAAGTTTATAAGAATTTAACACATCAGCTGGTGTAGGTTCTCCAGTTGTTTACACATCAGCTGGTGTAGGTTCTCCCCTCTGTGTTCTTCAGACCATAATCATTAAGATATTAAAATATTTCCATTCATTTTATGTTTCTGTTTCCTAGATTGAAAATTTAATCTTCAGATAATGGTGTTGAACATCCAGACAGCAGTGTCAGTATCAAACAGTATATATGAAACCTATGTATTGATTTTAATAGATCTGGTTATCATTTATATAATAAATGTGATATATTCCCCATCCTGACTTCGCCATCCATGCTGTACAGTTTAACAGATTTTGCCAAACGTTCATATTACTCTGTGATCTATATCCATTGACTGAGTCATCATAATCAAATTTTAAAGTGCAATTATCTAAAAAGGTTAGTAGCTGATTGCAGGTAAAAGTCTTCTTTCTAGTACATTTTTTATCTTGTTAATTTCGTTTGCTATATTAACTTGTTTTAAGGTGAATACACTAATTTCTTGCGCTAAAGTAAGTTACTGGGCAAGGGTAAGGTGCACTTATTGATTATTATTTTATTTGTTTTTATTAAAGTTTGTTGTTTCTTTAAAGAAATATCTGAATTTCATGATTTATTTATAATTATTTCTCATGATTATATCAACTAAACAAATATTATTATTTAAAATGCTTAATCTATCAAAAATAATAAAATATAAAGTCAAAGATGAGAGGCAGGGCGGCCTCTAAACTTAGTGGGACTTTAATGCTTTATGTATATTAAAGCAATTTCATTAGGTAATTCTTTACAATTGTGAATTAGATCCTGAAGTAAAAAGTTATCGCTCTGATAACAAAGTCGAATTCCCTGAAGTTTATACTGTGAGGAATTTAATTGAAATTACTATTTAGGTTTAATTATTGTATGCCTCTAAGAAGTTATTCAAATAGACGTGGAACTCATGAATTTCTAAACAAACCATTTAGATGTTTGGATTAGCGTGTTTGGTCTGTAAAACTTGAGGTTTCTGTGTTTCTATTTTGTTTTTAGTTGGAGAGTCAGTGTTGTTTTTTTTTATAAATCTGGACTAAAGTAAGGACTAATAGCTTTTTTTTGAATTCTATAGTTAGTTTGGTCGGTGTTTTATTTTTGTTATTTTTTTATTATTTTTTTTTTCATTTGCAAACAAATATCATAGGCCGGTGACTAGTAAAATATGTGTCTTTATATTGGTTAATCAGCTACGTGATTCGCGCAACAGTGACGTCATCCTCATAACTAGTTTATTAACTCACTCCCACCCCCGAAATGCATTGACTGCATAATGATGGTAGGTTAACATCGGCGCTTTACATGAATGGGAAAACGTCCTGAGATTCCGTATGGTCACTAAGATGGATGATAAAAATCATCTGCGGTCTGACGTGCACTGGCAGTTTAACGCAGGTGCCAGCACAACAAGAACATAGCAGCAGTGGTAGATTTTATTTTTTTTCCAAAGGAATAAATTAAATCATTAATTCAAAGTTCAGTAAAATGAGAAGACATTTTTTTTCACAGCAGTAAAACAAAATTGTTGACAGCAATCCATTTTTACTTAGGAAATATATCCGTCTTTAATCTGAAGAGTACTCAGGGGGAGTAAATCTTGATGGATTTTTTCAAAGGAATTCTTTGGTGATGCTCTACAGTTTTGTATATTTAGATTTTTAAAGAAAAATAACATCCCCGGTTTTCCTCATTGGTTATAATGGCTATTTAGAAAAGACTCTCCGTATCTTATGTATTGTTAAAGAAATTTTAATTCCCTTTATTTTGATGTATGATTGACTGGTATAATATGGGTTATAAAGTATACAGCTTGGCGTTACATCAGATGTGTATCAATAAAAAAACTCTTGGTCATTTTCACTTCCTTGAGTTCAGAGGTAAATTGTAAAATATAGATCCGATAACCTTTTTTTGAATACATTTTTATGTATTTGGAAAATCATTCATCGCACTTTCAAAAGTTAGTATTGTCAAGTGTGCCAAAAATCATCTACCCTATTTTTAAAATGCTAAGGATATTTCACATTTGACTAAATCAGTCTCATTTTTCAAGCACATGGAAGCAGTAATTGTGGTTATATGTGTGCTTACATCATTTACGATTTCCACAAGTACAATATCCAAATAAATTTCAGCTATAGTACATGAAAGTAACATAGAGGTATGCCAACATTCTCTCCAATGTGCGTGTTGCAAATGCAAACAACTTTACAGTACATCTGTCACTCTCTCATAAGTTCATAATATCTTTAAAGCATCCTCTTTATAAAAACCGATATTGCGGAAGGGAAGCAGCTGTCTTGTTCCATCTGCGAGAACGAGAAATGGAATTTCTAAAGTGTGATAGAATGTTATATTAATCACCGGGTTGTGATATTTTCCTCTCTTAGGTTTCTTCTAAAAAAATTAATTGGCTTCAGATAATGCACATTACGACACACCATTATTTACATGCTATCTAATATGAAAAAGGCAAAGACTAGGAAAAGCGAGAGCTCAGCTTACGATCTGTGTATTGACTGAAATATAGTGCGTGTGCTAAATGAACGTTTCTCAAACTTTAAGCGGAAGAGTGCGTTATAACAATAAGAACAAAATATTGCCCGCTGTCATGAATATCTTTTGCCTAACGTCACGTTCTTAGCCTGTGCAAAGGGATTGTTTCGATGATATTAAATATGAATTTGAAGAAATAAATTTGTATTATCTTTGACTTGTTTGATTTTAGGAGTTGCGAACATATTATTGTTTGCTAAAGTACTATAGCAAATAAGTCCTTAAAGATCGTAATTGATTGGACATATTCTAATAATTTTCACATGTGATATGTATGTCTTGACAAACATACCAATTTGATTTAAAGAATAAGTAGTCTAATCTCGAAACTGCAGCTAAATAGACTTCTGGCGCTAAATCAGCCAACATCAGTCTCAGACTGTAATAAGCTAACCAATGCCTTCACCGCAACTTAGAGCAATGAATGCAATAATTTGATTGTAACATAGCCAGGATGTGAGCATATTGGGTTGTTTGGAGTTTTCAATATCGAGAGTAGCTACCTTGTCGGGTGTTTGAAATTATTTACCAAAGCAAATCCAGAACAACAGAATAGCGCAAAAAACCCCGGTAACATACCGTAAATTATCGCAGTGACAAAATATAGGACAAAACGCGATGAAATAAAATTGGAATCACTATGTCAATGCAATGGCCTACATTTTAGATTACAAATGGAAATTATTGCATCATTCAAAATCCCACGGACTCGTTGGATACAATCGTAGAAGTAAAACAATTCTTATCTGATAAAATGGTTGCATTATTTGTAAATTGTATAACCTTTCTTAGAAAATAGTTCTTTGTATTATCATTAGAAATCTTTAATATCAACATGTGTTTTATCAACAATACTCTAAACGAATAAATAACATTAACATACACACTATAGAAATTTTAATTCGTATTCTACGGAGATATTCGAACTCGGGTGCGTGGGTAAACGCCTTCTATTGCCCTGTATCTATGCACCAACCCCCTATACCATCTCGACAATGCACACATCACCAAAACATAATGCTACAGAGTCGGTGGTATAGGCATTCGTGCGCAACATACAAACCAGATTGTCAATCTAGTAATTAATTCTCAACTAATTACACAATCATTCCGGATTCCTAATACAGAAATCAGGGTATATAGAATTAATTATAGAGAATTACACATATACACCAAACAGAACGGAAAGTGCTATCCCTGGATCCGACAAGAGAATGCTTGATAATATTAACCGAATTTTATAAATACAAATAAATAACATACAGGATAGATGATATTTGATTCGTACTTTACGGAGATACATGAATCATTGATTTTTTTTTAAAAAAAGTTATTTTTCTAGGTTTAGGGCTTCCAAACTTGAAAGCTCCTATTTAATGTACCTCTGGTTTCTGGTTATGGACTCTCATTTATTAAAACTGTGTCTACTGTGTAGTATGTATTTTACTACCAGTTCTTTCTGAGATGTGTGTCAGGACTGCCATTTATTCTCAACCATACTGGGAGCCCTGGGGTTATTAACATGAAGCAAGGGTTAGTAATTATAATATTTACAAATTTAGAAGATATATAATAAAGGTAAACTTGTGTGATTTCCAGAAAATAAATAAAGTTTACCACATAAAAATGAAATGTCAATAAGCAAACTATGTTCTATGGGTTCTTTTTACAGTCCAATAAATATACACTGAAAAGTCGGGAAAGTTCAGATTCATGTACGATCTTCTCGATCTTTCGACCTCTGCTGCACAGATTAAAGCGTTCATACAACTTATTCACGGAGCAGATTATTTCTTACTTAAAACTACACGTTGAAATGACAGTATAATTTTCCTTACAGAAGAAATCGAAGACCTGCAGCGTCATTGTACGGCTCGGAATAGACATACCTAACTAATACATACCCCATGGGAGGGGGCACCGTCAACAGAGACAAATGTATGTTACTCTTTGGGTTCGAACGAGTAGCTTCTCAAGATTATGTTTTTGCCTTATGTATTTGCCATGATGCACTTTACAAACTGTATAATTAGCAGAAAACTCAGACCAACTTTGAACTCAACTGCTTCTATGTCAACACTCTTACAAAGATACTAATACAATCCTATAAAAATATGTAAATATTCAGGGTTTTTCCGCAATTTTTAAGTAGATTTGCTGTGTCAGTTTAATAAGGAAATCGACAGTCATTATCAAATATGATCCACTTCTGATTGTAGGAATTCTACAAATAAGTAACAATACCCTCACCCCTCTCTGATCTGTGGTGTTGCGCTTGTTTCTTTGCTGCTACCCATTAGCATATTTTTTATTTGTTTATTGTTAGCGATGCTAATGCGTCCTCTTTATTAGATCTGAGATATCCATTACAGGTACTGATGAACTGTTTTTATTTCTTCAAGCAAAAGATCACTTCCTTACTGGACTGTCTTTCTCAGCTTCATACAGAAAATATTAATTGGAAAACGGTTTACCTAGCACACATATTGAAAAGTTACTTTGACAAGAACTGAGAAATGGTTTTCTGGCGCGCAGTATACAACGGTGACTGTGTACCCGACGAAGATGTGTTTTCTTTTGATCAATTGTCTCATGTCCCCGTTCCGCTTTCTCTGCATACGTTGTGAGAAGGGTAGTTGTGATTGACCGAAGCGTGCAAACATCAGTTGTAAATCAAAATACGTACTCTAAAAAGAAAAGAACAATAACTGCTTTAAATGATTCATCTTATCTGCTCCTTGGTTTACTCAAGTCAGACACGTAATTTATAGCACATGCGCACATTCCTCATACACTATACAGTATGTGACTGAAGAATGGGGGTTGGGGGGGCACTCTGACTTTTAATGTTGGCAGATACATTTAGGAGGGAACAGTTTTAAAACATATAGTAGTTAGATTTATTAGATGATAATTACTTTGGCAAAGTATACCAGAAACTCTTGGTTGCATGGTTACATCGGACTGCGTTATGTCTTGTCGCACGAGTGAAACTTAAAGCGACCAGTCCTATCGAGTTACCGCCAGATTAAATATTGCCCTAGGAGGGTATTATTAGCTATCGACAGAAGTTTAGTGACCGCAGACACTTTTGTATCAATGTAATTAAAATCGACATCTCCAATATAACGGAGACCTGAAGGGAGTCTAAACGTTCTGTTGATTTTTCAATTCATCAATCAAATTATAGGTTTCACATTTATGAAAGTGGAAATCGTCGTTCGAAATTTAACGTTTCTAACGATAACTCTCCGCAAACACGAAACACAACCCTTCATCTGATAGGCTACATAAATAAATTAATTAAATAGGATCTGCGATTCCAAAGGTTACCAAACCGTGAACGTGCATAAGTGACTACCACATTTGAAATTACCACAGATAGAAGATATGTATAAATTGTAGTGGCATACATGTACGTATTAAATTTACTCTGACCTTCCCATTCCGTTTTATTTATAAACAGATCTCGATTTTGATCAGACTGGGTTCGCGCATTAAATTTTTAAAGAGACGAAGTGGGTTTTAGTTGTTATGGATAAGAGGATGATAATGTTTGTATACTTATCAGTATCACTTAATTTTGGTAGCCTTTGTTTGAAGCAACTACCCTATGCTGCTTCCATGTTGTTCGGGAGAATTCCATATTTTAGAGCTAACAGCCCAACATAACAGTCCAGTTATCAACAATAGGTGGGAAACGTCAGAGATAACTCGGACTAGTACTTTTTATGCTCTTTAGATTTTTTTTTTTTTTGCAGATAGAACTATTTCCAATAAATTATTGCGTGTAGAACTGTTTCCAAGACGTTGTTGCATACAAAACTATTTCCTGGATATTATTGCATATAGAACTGTTTCTTAGACATTATGGCATGTTTAACTATTTCCCTGACATTATTGCATATATAACTGTTTATATAACTGTTCCGTAGATAATATGGCATGTAGAACTGATCCCAAGACATTATTGCATGTTGAACCGTTTCCTAGATTTTATTGCATACAGAACTATTTCCTGGACATTATTGCATATAGAACTGTTTCGTAGACAATATGGCATGTAGAACTGCTTCCAAGACATTATTGCATATAGAACTGTTTCCTTGACATTGTTGCGTGTTTAACTTTTTCTTTGACCTAATTACATATATAACTGGTTCCTAGACACTATTGCAGGTTTAACTATTTCCTAGACAATTATTGCATATAGAACTGTTTCGTAGACATTATGACATGTCGAACTGTTTCCTAGACATTATTGCATGTTTAACTGTTTCCGAGACAACATTGCATATGGAAATGGTGCCTAGACATTATTGCGTACAGAACTATTTCCTAGACATTAGTGCATATAGAGCAAACTTTCCTAAACATTATTGCATATAGAAAAAACTTTTCTAGACATTATTGCATGTATAACGATTGCCTAGATATTACTGCATCAATAACTATTACCTAGACATTACTGCATGTATAACTATTACCTAGACGTTACTGCATGTATAACTATTACCTAGACATTACTGCATGTGTAACTATTACCTAGATATTACTGCATCTATGGTCATGCGATCCGTGTGTTCATTAAGGTTTGTTACTTACGTTAGTACCCATTAAAAGGAAATTATGATTGCAGTGACCTACCACTCTTGAAGTAGCTTTGCTAACTATTTGGCCCATGTGGCAGACTACACAAAGCATTAAAAAAATTCTCGTTAAGTTCATTCCTGGCACAAACCATGATTGATTTTTTTCTTCTCAGTTATAAGCATAACAGAAAAGAAAATCTAATTGGGTTGATTTCATGGATGGGATATGAAGTATCAACTCTGCTTCATACAGTTTAAGTCGCGTCCTAGCTTCGTACTTTTCTATCAATATTATTCTTTGTAATCTCTATAATCGATTAGGTCGCCGCAGAAGTTTCCCTATCCACAATAGTTGATGAGGGTGAAAAACAACAAAGAACCAGCTCTTTCGACCAGTGTAGTTGTGCGTGGTTTGGTTCGAGTAATATCAGTACTCTTTGCTTTAGACCAGGAGTCTCAAACTCAAATCATTACGAGGGACATATGAGGACAAATACATTGGCCCGAGGGCCGCATCACTGGAACCTTTTCATACAGAGATAGTGGCTCATATAAACGTAGCCAGTTGTTGGAAACAATGAGTAAATGATGCAAAGTTAAAGGGTTTTATTTTTTATTTTTTATTTTTTTTATTTTTTTTTTATAAAACTGGCTCTCTGTGATGAAAAATGTTTGCATTATTAATTATTTGGCAAAAACCGAGCAGGTAATAAATCATCGGGCCTCATGCGGTCCGCGGGCCATGTGTTTGAGACTCCTGATTTAGACTAGGATATTTTGCACATATTTGAAAGTATTATATAATATGTATATATTTACGTTTCCAGACTTTGGCACGGCCATGGCCGTATGGGCCAGGTCATCCTTATCATGACTGTGCCTGTAGACATAATTGTCCTTGAGCCAGAAACACCTCGTGGCTTGCCTAAAAGTCTATCTTTCGTACTGGATAGACAAAAAGATATCGTCACAGTCTCAAGAAGAGACACAGTTAAGACACATATATCTATATTTTTGACATCGCATGACGGCAGTCGTAGAAAACAACACCTTCAAAATTCCAGAACGTGTGTAATATGATCATTTTCTTGTAGAACTGACAGACACAGTAATAACAGTGCATTGATGTAGGAAGGGACTAAATGAGACATCGTTGTATACTTCTAACTGAAGAAATTATAATCCATATTACTGCTATCAAATTCATGCCCGTAAATACTGGATGTAGGCTCTTCATTAGTTCTTATAGACAATTATAATCATTATTATCAGTTGTAGAAGAATATTCAGTTTAAAACACCAATGGCTATAGGATTTCTGACATTGATTTGAACACAAATTGTTTAACCATGCTATGCATCATTTGGTAACTATAGCACTGTTTCAACCTTTCCTCATTTATTTTAGTTGCCTAGCTCTGCTTCGAATATATACTGACACGTGTCTATCCTAAAATGTAACCTCTCAAGCACCAAGGATCAAATTGTAAGGAATGACATATTATTAAGACCAGGCACAAATGTAAGCGAACGTATTATTCTCATGTCATTTATCATGTTAACTTCATCTCATTTGGATGGAACCGTAGGATGACTCCTGTATCTAGCAATTACATTTGTGGCTACATGATGCTGCTCGACATTGATCTTGTACATCAACCAGATACTTAGATTTGATTTATGTTCTTCCCGGGTTTGTCAGAGAACATGTGCTTTAGGTGTTTTGCCACCCAAATATATCCATCATCCATTTTATACATTGTTCAATTGGTACAAGACAATCAATGTTTCATATGGTGCTAACAAATAATCCATAAAATTCTTCACGGACAGATTTAACGAGAGTATGTATTATTTGACGAACTTAGAGCCTAAGAATTTCACAGGTATATCTTGACAAGTTCACGTGCCCCTTAAAAACCAACATAAGCATTTTAGGTAACCTGAACTTTTGGGGCCTCTGTAAGGAACCTTTCCTACGTACAACGATATGTTTGTGACACTGTTCCATAGCGCTCTGTAAGGAACCTTTACTAAGTCTATGATATATTTTTATATTAGTCCCACTTCAGTATCCATATGTCCAAGGTTTTGCATCTGGTTCTCTTGCTCCACAGCATGAGAATTGCTTTTCGATGAACAGAGACACAAATTTGTTCTAATATTCATATATTCTAACGTTTAAGTCATCGACCTTCTTTCCTCTAAAATCAATATATTTCTTTTACAAGCTTGCTTTGCTCAAGCATTTGTTTTTATTTTGCAAATTTATGATATGAGCAATCTTAGTTGCAGATGTTGTAAAATTATATTGTGGACATAAGTCAGTCTGTCTGTATAGAGGTCCATCATAATGATTAAGTAGATGTTTGGAGACCACTAGACCTTAATACGTGTATAAACCCGTCCAGAATTACTATTATTTTAAAGTTCCCAGTCAAAACAATTTAAGCAGGTTTTTCAGTTATCATGTGTTGTTAAACTGCATACGGCAGAAGATATAATTTGTAATGTTCATTTGGATATTTTTAGCAAGAAATTTCTAAACAATATCTTTCAGTTTTTTTTTCTTCTCTTTTTTTTCTATTTTAACAGTCACAAGAATTTAACATGCAAACAAACATAAACTTCCCTATTAGTGCCCCAGTGATAAATAAGGCTCTACATTTAAACAAGATGTAGTTCTTCTAAAAAGGGCTCAACAACATTTAAAAAAGATGTAGTTCTTCTAAATATGCGTCCTAGACAAAACGGCAGCTGCTCTGTGATACGTCAACCTTTATGTTGCAAATGCTTTTCAGTTTTATTCTCATATTTAGTAAACAAATTCGATTCCACGGTAATTTAGTTAGACAAACTAAAAGTTTCTTAACTTTACTTCTTAATTTTTTTTTTTTTTTTTTAAATTCCGCTGACCGTATCTTTAATACGCTGAATTGCAATGTGTGTTTAATATTTTAAATTATTTACAGTGTGGAATGTCGCTTCTCTTTGTCATCATTGCTGCAGCTGGGAACGAGACTAACGAGTGCACGGTGCAAAATAGTTTTTGTTCTCCGGTTTCTTTGACCTGTATGCTTAAGATCATTCCTCCCAGTATTCTGCACTTTGCGTCACTTAGCGAACTCACTGAAGTTCAAATGCTGTCGCTGTAGTTACTGTCCTTTAATTATCTGTCAAGAGCTGTGTTGAAACTATTAAGAGTTCCTGGTTTATTATACAAGCCATCCGGTTTCATTCAAGGAACGCGGTATGCATCAAGTTAAGTCTCTAATCAAATTAGGGGTAACGTTTCCTCCGAACGTGGGATAATTTTTAATCATGCTTTAAATCTTGACATGATTCCCTGATTCTTTCTTCCTTTCGAGTTTTAAACCTTCAATTCAAGATTTCAGCTCCCTCTCTCTCTGTACACCAACATTTTCTGAGGACTCATTGTCAAACATTCTTTGCAAAATATTGTTGTCAAGCTCAACTAACTTGGCAGTGGATACAGTGAAATCCCTATAATCTTCTCGTCGCTACTTACGGCACTCCCGCATTATCCCCAGCGGCGAAAGCGACCATTTTCGCCCATTATTGATTGCATTTCTTAAAATTACAAACTTCTGGTGACATTCTTGAATAGTTTAAAATGTGTAGTAATAAATCATTCCCGATATTTTATAAGTGGACTATTATTTAATATTTCAAGTTGTAAAAGTAATTCCAGGTTGGGTGTGCGATTCAGAAATTTAGGTGTGGGATCCGGCATAACAGACTTGAACATCTGTATCGAACAACATCAGCCATGTAAGTTTAAATGGGTATGTAATAAAACTGTATTCTTCGATATCAAATCATGTTGTAATACCTAATAATTTCATCAGTATGATATAAGAGATGTCTGAGTGCGCCTTACTTACAATGTACTACATTGCACAGTTGATTCATTCAATTTCATTAGTGAACAACAAAGTCTTATTACAGATATAGCTTTTCATGGATGGCACGTCATGTGATTTTGTTACATTTTAATGTCGTATGTCATTTTCATTGTTATGACATTACGTCCTTTTATATGACGTCATCGTTTTAAATCCTTAGTGTAGCGTAGTTGAAATAAATAGCATTTCCACTGTTCTACAGGATTTGATTGCGTTTAAAAAATATAGATCATTTAATAAAACAATAATGAATATTAAGTTTTATGAACAAATAAACTTATCGCATTGACCTTCGCATCTCGTGGTTTATTATGCGGTTTACAGTTTCATACAACGTTTCATTTATACCTCATAGAAGTAACAGCGACAATGATTGGCGCTCATAATGTAAAGTGTAAGGAAATAAAATATCCTGTCTCCCACGCGCGATTTTGTTTCTCTTCCGCCATTGGAACTCCACGTGAAATTCCACTAGAGTCATCTCTCTGTTGAATGTGTTCCGAGTATACATTGAGAAGCAGAAGGCAATGTTTTGCGTTCCGAATAAGGATGAAATAAATGCAGTCTTGGCAAGAATAGATTAGTTGAACGAAAAAAAAAATAAAAAAAAAAAAAAATTAAAAAAAAATAATGGCGGTTGCAATTAAATGCTTTAGAGATTATTTAACGGAATGCGGACGATATAAGCACTCCTTATGGCTTGCAACACAAAGCGTAGTTTGAGTTCCTGCTGCTTTTGTGCCAAAGAGGGACATAAAACTCGCATTGCTTGGCGAAGGACACGTCATGTGTTGCACAAACGGCCACGAGAAGACGTTACCTGCATCAGCCTTCATCAGCTGGACAAAAAAGGGCAGACACTACTTCAACAAAATCAGTTATTTAGTGGCGAAAGTATCAAATCAGTTGTTAAGTTATCAATTATTTTGTACTTAGTACATTTTCACCCGGTTTTCTCAGTGACTATGATATCTAATTTCCTTCAATCCAAGTGTGGCACTGATAATCGTCTTGTAACTTGTGTTAGTGTAAGGCAGAGAAAAGACTGGAACCATTGAACTTCATTGACAATGTGAAAAGTAGCAGATGGAAAGAAAAGTAAACGTTTTGAAAACGTATCGGTGAAAATTTCCAAAACATATTACAAGAAAATCAAGCCAAAAACAATAGACGCTCAACATATACGTGTGTTAATCTGTTCAGATCATATATGTATGAAAATAGCATGCCATATGAAATTGAAAAATTTATACTGAATGAACCTAACAGATTTGTATACAGAGGAACTATTGGACAAGAATGAACTGTACAAAAGACGACAATATGAAAGGGTTTTAAGACACAGAAACCCTTCACACTGTCACAGAAACAAGGATGTAGCAAATAATCCGGATTCTTAGAAGTTACAGTATAAATTAAATGATAAGTCTACCTACTTTATTTACTGTGCAAATATTACTGCAATATATTTACATGCAGTGTTGGATACATAATTGGTGCATGCACTAGTTTTAGAATGTTTATGCCAGTGATAACACGTTTATGTACCGAGACAATATCTTCGTTTTCATTTTACCAAACATGACATCAATACAAGCATTTACAAAATTAAAGGTAATATTGTAGATTCTTTATCATTCATGGATGACCAACTTTTCAAGAAATTAATGTTTTCTGACACCCACAACTGAAAATATGTATATTCAGTATAAATTACGCACATATGAGGAATATTATAAAGTAAGTTGTAACACGTATATCTATAAATACAAGTACTACCATAAATGTAACTGTGATACAGATCGTTAAAATATCAGAGACAAAAATATCTACAGTATTATTAGCTTGTTATACTCTTTTTAATATAATGCCAAATGGAGTCACTACTGTAGTCACTACTGTTACTACACAATCAATCATTCAAATTTTGCGTTTTCTTCACTGTTTAAACAATATATATTTTTATAATTGGGTACAACTCTTTCCTCTACAAAATTAACAAATTCGACCCCAAACCTCTTTGTTAAAGCATCCTTGTCTATTTCTTTCGGTGGTGCATGCGCAGTAGGTGCAATGTGCAAACGTTTTACACCGAAGCCTCAATAATATATACATTCACAAACCTTAAAACAAAGTCTTTATGTGCATCACGTGCCCTTTTCACATCTGGATCCACCTGTTTGATCTTAAAAGTCTAATCTGCTTAGTGTTCATGGTGCTTATCTCGTTTTCCCTATCACACTTGTACAAATAAGAGAAGAGAACTATGTTGAAATTCATCAGTGTGTGATAGAGTTTAAATGTTACATGGGGAAAATGGAAAATCTATCTCTGAAGGTCGAAAATATAAAACAAGAAAACGTTACATTGTAAACAAATTTATAATATTTAAAAATAAAAATTAGACAAAATTATTAATAATTTGGGTAATCTTTTGCCACAAATGATATCTGGAAGATAATGTGGACTCGGCTAGTTTGGCAGCTTGTACAAATACTACAGTAACAACTTAATCCTTTGGTACACGGCTTCTGATGACATGAATGTTTTCGACACATCTTCGTTTTAAACCAACACACGTCTAGCTGTATTAGTTCAAGAAATTACTCCGAAGAGTCATTAACAATGCTTCTTATGACATGATTGTTATCGACACTTCCCTATCTTAAACCAACACACATGGGTAACTGCATCAGTTCAGGTAATTACTCTGAAGCATAATCTACTAGGTGTATCCAATAAACACTAGCAAGGTCACTATGGAATTTTCCCATACTTGCGATATCACATGGATTGTAAAGTCTTGGACGCTGTGTTCGTCATTGCCTGAACGACGGTCTGTAAAAGATTAATGTTGACAAGATAACTGTCTTTAGATATATCACTTTTGACAACATTCACAACATAAACATGATCACCCAACATTCCAAATGCTGACATTTGTGTGTTTTAATAGTTTTAATTTAATATAAAAAAATTTGGAATATATTTATCAGAATGAGTTTTAACATGTATGTGCTTATTGACAACCTGATTATTACCGTTGGTTCGTGGTACTGGTCTGTGAAGTACACTTGTTAACAGATAATGGATTCTGTGACACTATGTTGATCGGAAGAAATTTTCGTTATGAGATTGCTTTTAGGTCATGTTAAGGGTTCTTCTGGATAAGGAAGAAATCATTAATTCCAGATTCATTCATGATTCTTTTGAGGCGTTATATGTAACAATGCAGATTCTAAAAGGACTGTTGTACGTGAAATGAATGAATGATTTGGGGTTGATATTACAGTTTCTTCTTCCGAACAGGAGAAAACGGTAGTGTCTTGCATAAAATAATAATTATGAAAACCGAGTTATACTCGACTGAACATCCGACTCACGTGAGATTTTGGTATGATTGATACACTCTGTGATGGAGAAAATTGAAGTATTTTCGAATTTTGAAGGGCAGTCTTGTGGCACATTGTAGCGAAGGACTCAACCTTCTTTAGGATACTTCGAAGTTTACTTTATCACCCTTGATATATGCCATCCAGAAACACGAGCATGTAAGAATAGTTCTAATAAGGACAATGACAGTAATGTTAAAGATCAAACTGACGGTAAAAATAAAGTTATTTTGCAATATCAATAGTGAGTGTTGTAGCAAAAGGAACACGAGAACCGAAAGTAGCAACATCTATTGCAATAGCTGTATTACATTTCTAATATTTTGAGTGCTCGTGTAGTAATGGGGATCAATAGGAGTGGCAGCAATGTGTTTAAGGACAAATCGCTCTATTAAAATCAAGATGAAATTTTGCAGGTGAATTGCTGTGATAAGATCGTTTAAAAGAAGCGAAAAGTTAGTATCGTGGCGCAATCCATGATTGGTCGAGGGAATATCCGAGAAATACAGACAATTCGCTCAAAACTGATTCATTTTAATATCATTTAACGGATTTGCCATTGCATCAAAGACTTTGAAGACAAATCATATTAAGATATAAATGGATAGTCGAGAATGGTGGTGTAATCTGCTTCTAGATAGAGATATAGTCCGTATCCAATCTTCATTCTTTTTGTTGTAAGCGTCGCTAAAATCCTATATTATTTTCAAGTCGTTAATGTCGTTTAGGTCCTACGAAAATTAGTATGACTATTATCGCTTTGTTTGGTCTTAGACGCAAGTAATGTAAAACCAAAAGTCGATACCAGCATATAAATACTGCATTACATACCAAGCGACCACAACGAATATACTTAAATTTGTATCTAGCAATACAGTGATACATTCAATATGGTAAGATCAAGTAAATGTATGGTCAACAAAATAAATTTGGTGCCCCTTACAGACATATAGAGCACGCAGACTCCTGCTGTGTAATGATTTAATAGAATTCTAGAAATATATAAGGAGGCCCCTGGTGGCCAAGTGGTCTAAAGCGCTCGCCTTTACCGATCACTTCCATCTCACCTCTGTCCGTGTGGGTTCCGACTCGGCCAAAGTGATTATGTGAGAAAGCTCGTGTCAATAGCTTCCCGTGGGTAAGTGGTTCTTACCGGGATTTTCCGGGTTCTTTCTCCATTAAATATCCTGGCCGCCATGTATAGCCTATCATGTGCTGAGAAACAGTGTTAAACACACAACAACAAGAAACATTTAGGAATAGAAACTTTGTTTCCATCTTTGGTTTCAAATGACAACCTTTTCTCAAGGCGACCGAACTAATCCCCCAACCATATCGACAGCTCTCTTCTAAGCTAAGCAAAACTGATGGATCCGCAAAACCCCCATTTATCTGCCACCGATTGTCAGTCATTTGTTGCTTATTCAAAACAACAAAGTTTCGCTAGCTAGTCATGTCCATGGCTATGAATGATCCATTGCTTAATGACGCTTTTTGTGCTTAGCTTGATTGACTAATGGTTGGACACCTAGTTTCCATTATATAACATATAGAAACTCTATTGATTATAACTCCGTTATTGTTCGTTATTGTTTATATCAACTGAATGGAACTTTCACTATCGACATAACTCTCTGTTGGTCTGACTCACGTACAGAAAATGTTATTCTGACACCCTGGAATTGCTGTCTCGGCTCTGGGAATCTGTAAATTTGCCGAGCAAGATAAAACCGCTAGTTATTCTCTGTTGCGCATATAACTGCATTCATTTCCGCAGCTCTGGCTAGCTGTTTGATCATAATTAACTTGGATTTAAGTTACATCTCACGTTGTTATGTTATCCTTTTGTAAATCATATTAATACAATACTGGTATTCTGATGACAATATTTATTTTGCCTTGCGGTATACTCCAGAAAATATAAACTGTACAGATGATTAGCTGAACATGTGATCTCTCTTGCCAAGTTAGTCCCTATTATTTGGTTCTGATCAGCATGCCGTACCAGGAAGATCCCCTTACAAATGTTTATTACTATGGAACTTGTATCAAGGCGACGGATCCAGTCACAAATTCCATGAATCGCTTTAATACCTGATGCACGTATGTGCGACTCATTTTCAGCAATGATGCCATGCCCAGACCGAGAAATCTTGATATTTCCGTTCTTGTTTTCATTTTTAATGTTTTTGGAATAATTGATGTAGGAGAAAAGTAAAATATGTTGTTGTTACGTAGGTGTGTCACTGCTACCCAGATTTATAAATATAATTCTAAAGTCAGAATGATTCAGCAAGCGAAACTATCCCATGCCTACGACACACTTCTCCATATAATCCAGTAGTGTGTTATGGGATCAAGCTTATGAAAGCGATGGTAGCGATGCAAATTATTTTTGCATTCCTAATGGTTTCTTACATTAGACGCCGTCTGGTGCTGATTCATTCACATATCTACTGACTGACGGCGGCGAAGTTGTTTTACAATTGATAACTACCGTTAAGATTCTTGCACCGGTATAAGAATAAAAGAAGCTTTAGGTTCCAATGTTTCTTCTTGGCATATATATATATATATATATATATATATATATATATATATATATATATATCAAATAGGCAGAGTAGGCACTGGCCTATGGGCCCCACGCATTTTAGGGGCCCCGCGACAACGGATCAAAATAACATTGATTTGATCTTGACGTATTAGGAGATAATTTGCGAGGGTGGCCCCGAGATTTCGACTGCCTAGGGGCCTACACAGGGTTTAAT
>JAECUM010034186.1:0-61697 GCA_016617855.1 Megalonaias nervosa
ACTTTGGGACAATTTCTGCATATAATAAACTGCTTTTTAATACTACTCAATGTAGTCACGTAAGTAGTATAGTGCCACAGTCTAGACCCAAGTTCTATCTTAATCAGAGTTATAAAAAAAAAAAAAGAAAATATAAATCCATATGTGAAATAAACATGATGTTGAAATGTATGGTGATAATATGTTGTTTCGTAGAGGATGAGTTTGTTATAAATTTTAACAATGTAATAGACTGGTTCTGTTTCCTTGGGATGGGGGTTTGGGTAACTGAAATGAATACTACGTCATATCGTGTGTGAGTCTGCCTGTCTGGAATGGGAACAATGTAAGATAGCGTGTTTGTTTCGGTGATAAATGTTACAGGTTGGATTTCTATGGCATTTATCGGATATGAATGCAATAACTACAAAAATTTCTACGTAGGTGCTTGGCAGTATATTTTGAAAAAAACCATGTCAGGCAAATGTTTCATTCGTAAGGTTTCTGAAGACGAGTATTACTTACTTACATTGTCAGTCAGAATTTCGGTCGTCTGCAAAATGGGAGGGGATGTATCGCTGAAGCGTGTTGAGGCACTCTGGCCCCCTAATAGGAATTTTGAACATTGTGTTATCTACATCTATACTGTGTTCTTAATTTTTGATTGTAAATGTAATTTTAGCTTATGGTCAATTGTAAATAACATGTTTACATAGCAAACCTTTGTACATAATTATAAGTTGCAAAGAATATGACTTAGTTTTTTGAGTTCAGAATATTCTAGAAACAATTTGATGGAACTTTCAGATTAGAAATGTCATGCATCTACGGAATTCCAGAACATTCTATTGAGTCTTAAGTGAAGTAAAATTGGTATATATAGTGGCTGATAAACAAATCGTTAAATCTTGTTTCAGGTCAGTTTTTGTAAATCTATGATGAGAGTTTGCAGCTGTGTTCAGATATAATTTGAGTGGAATTATTTATTTAAATATCCATTGAAATTACTAAGCGCTCATTTACTTTGGATTAACACATTACTTTGGAATTATTGTGAACTCATTCAAAGATATTGTGGATAATATCATTGTGGTACATCATAACACTCAAGACTTTTGGAATTCATTCGGACTATTCTATTCATTTGGACTTGTGATAGGACATTTAGGATGATTTGGGATTTAATTAAAAAAAAAAAAAAAAAAAAAAGCTTGGCTGGGCGGGTAAGTTCAGCTAGTTCAGCGGTAAAACTATACGAATAATAATACTTGGCGGGGCGGGACATATAACTTGATAAACTGCTTGGCGGGGCTGGTAAGTCCAGCTACTTCAGCGGTGAAACTATACGAATAGATTGGAAGATTCCATAGTCAGGCTGAGAGATCCCGCCAAACTAGGAAAAAAATATAGGTATATTACTCGATAGACATAGATATAGAGAAAGAAACAAAGACACAAAAATATAACACAAACACAAACACCAAACAAATACGCACACACACACACACACACACACACACACACACACACAAATATGGCAAAGAGAGTAAATCTTTTCAAGGCAATGAAGTGGCCCTTAAAAAGGCCTTTGGGTTTCTTCTTCTTCTTCTTCTTTGTCTTCTAAGTTCTTCTTTTACTCCCCCAACTTCTTATTTTCTCTTCTACATTCTTCTTTTTCTTTTTCTTCTCCTCTTTCTCCTTCTCCTCATCCTCCTCCTCTTTTTTCCTCTTCTCATTTTCCTCTTCTTTTTCTAATTTTTCGTTCCAAGCTCTCATTCTTTTTTTATCCTCTTCGTCCTCCTTCTCCTTCTTTACTTGTTTCATTAACTCTCTCAATCTTTCCTTAGTCTTCTTCAAATTATTAACTTCCATTTTTAACCTGTGTGGGCTATATTCTCTAAACTCCATTCTTATACAAAAATTCCTCCACCATGCACAGATCACCTACTCTCTCTTGCAGTGTCTTCATTTTATCAATGGTGTTACAAGCCATTGTTATTCAGCGTTGACAGTACAGTAGGTGGCTTAAAGTTGCCTATAGCACTCTGTGCTTTCGCGACTGGTTGTGGCCCCAGGCTGGGCGACAGTCCCCTTAAGGGGGCGCTTTGCCCCGAGCTGGGCCTTTCAGCTGCTGCCCTGTTATTCGGAGTATGAGTGTGGTGCCCTCATAGCCCCCGTACAAGTTGGACGCATCTCCATCGCCCCCAAACCACAGACCCAGCGACAGGCCCCCCGCCCCGGCCCCAGCCCCAGCCCCAGCACCACCCCGCCCATCAGCGAACAAGCCCACGCCACCAAACACCCCCCCCCCCCCAGCAGTCTGGATAGCCTGGATTCTTCCCTGGGTAGAGTTTTCCTTCAGCAGGCCAGCGTCTCCATCCCAAGTCTCCAAGTCTCCCAAAAGGCATCACCGGTCCCATTCCTTGGCCAAAACTCCAGTGTCGAATTGTGTCCAGTTGTTCTTATGGATGTCCCTATGCCAACCTTGTGGGAGCCACGTAGTAATTTGTCAAATTCTGAAGAGTTATGATTTTAGAATAAATATTTGTGTTGGAATTTTGTGTACAGCGTGTACTTTGTTGTGATCTAAATTTTCCCAATCAGCTGGATGTAAATCACCCTGGTTTATTTTAACTCCGCTTAGTTGTTTTGTTTGTGTTTTTGTGCGGCAGCGGCCGAAAGGATCATGATTGTTTGTGGTTTGGTCTTCTGCCGTCAATTTGAAGACCCTTGGTTTTACGTACCGTGTAGCCCTCTCTCTCAACCCCCACGTTTGTCTCCTGAACGGGGGTCTGAGTGGGAAGTCTGAATAGTCTTGCGACTACCAGGATCTCACCCGGGTGTATGTTAGTATTGTGTCCCTAGCACCCGTTTTGTGCCCGTTTTTGCTTGTCTCGTGGTCGGCGTGAGGAGAGGGTTTGGTGTCCATTTCGAGCTGGGGACTGCAATACCTCCTTTTTGCGAGGATTAATTGCAACTCGTTATGGATGCGCTATGCTTGTCCGGAGGGGGTTTGCAGGGTAGCAGGTAGAGCTTCCTGGATTGCCCTACCTCAAGCACGGACGTGAAGGAAAACATCCCTTACAATAACTTCACATATTATCTTCAATTCACACAGAAGGGAAGAAAATAACCCCAATATCTACTATTCACACAGAAGTGAAGAAAATAACCCATTATCTACTATCAACACAGAAGGGAAGAAAATAATCCATTATCTACTATCAACAAAGAAGGGAAGAAAACATCCATTATATATCCACATAGTGTAGGGACAAGGTTTGTTTTGTTAAGATAAAAAACAAACACACACAAACACAAATACACACGCACAAACAAACGTCGCGCACGCATACAAACATAAACACAAATACACACATACACATCAGTAAAGGAGTTAGTGTTTATAGTCACACTACTCCACACTCATACAAATTGGCAACTTGATCATTCTCTTTTCTAGAGATATGGTTAGCCCTGAGAAGGGCTGTTTTTCTAAACTCCAATTGCACCTTTCTTTATGGTGGCACCTCCTTGGTCGGGCACCACAGACACAACGATGGCTCCAGTCCTGCTCCCAATTGATATTTGTTGTTGGGAGCACAGAGGGGGTTTGAGTGGCTTCACTATCCCACTCCTCAGTGTGAGGGATACTGAACACTTGATCCCTCCTTCTATGTCATACCCTGGGATGATGTTGCTGACGCTGAGGTTACCATTCTTGCCTCTGCCTCTCCAATTCTTCTTCCCAGTTTTCTATCTGGGGGATAGCAAATCTCGGTGGTTGTGGTACTTGGCCTTGTGGAGTTGGTGGTGATGGTGGTGATGGTGTCCTCACTGACAGTTTCACCTCACAACTAGGTCTCAGAATCAGATGAGGCAAGATCTGTCTTTTTCTTCTTCTCTTCTTTTTTTTTTTTTCTTCTTCTGTCTTCTTCCAATCGGACTTCTCTGGCTATGGCCCCCATAGCCAGCTCGTCCAGGATACGCCGGGAATACTCCAGGTGCATTTGGAGTTCCGACAATTTGGCAATTCTGTTACTCATTTTTTATGTTGACTAGTCAACGTTGGGTAGCCAGACTTGCTTGTAAAAATTATAGTCGCCTTCACAAACTAGGTGCCTTTGCGACTTTTTAATTCCCGATTGTCGGGATATTTAATTGTTCAGGGCTGTAGGAATGGTGCCACTACAGCCCAGCTTTGATGCGCGAAGTTGCGCTTTTCATTTGTCTGGTAGAGGAAAAGGAGGAAAAGCACCCCGGACAAGGCCGCAAACGCTCAGCAATGGACGTCGCCCACTCCCAGAAACGCCAGACCGCACTTGTTTGTCAAATTCAGTCCAGTTGTGCTAGTGGACAATCCCTATTACTAATAGTGTGTAAGCCACCTGTGCAATTAGCTGAATTTGGTTTTAGTTGTAAAAAGTTTCCTATTTCCTATCTGCCAAATTAAATCTAGTACAATAGTGTGCATGTATGATTTCCCTAATAAAGTTTTATCTATGTGTCTATGCGACAATAAGAATTTTCACGTCAGTATCAGGTATCGGATAAATAGTTTGTAATTTTGAACGGTCACCAAAGGATCAAATTAGGATGTATAGTTTGATCGAGTCGGGATTCCAAGCCAAAAAAGGACTCCCTTTAATCTAATAGGCAATTTGAGCCCTTAAAAGGGCTGTTATGGCATTTCATTCGAAGGTGCCACGGCTGGTTTCCATGTTTCTATTTTCTTCCGCCGTCCGTGAGTCCTTCCATGTTTGTCTGGGAAATGCACTTCGCACAAGTATATAGCAGCGTCCACAAGTTTGTGCATCGGATTGTGGCGAAAGGCTTTTCTGTGGTATTGTGAGAGGATTCTCACACCAAATTGCCACTGTGTCGATTGGGGTCTTGGTGTGTCGAGCGATCTACATGCTAAGTATTTGACCGCGCTGATAAAGTTGTCTGCTTTCTTCTTGTTATCTAGCGGTGCTTCTATTTCCATGTATTGGAACACCTCTTTATTTTGTCTGTGCCTTTCTGCTTCCTCTTCCACTGTGGGTTCTATATCTTCGTTAGTATTGTTTTCTTTGTCCGAAGATAGTTCTGGTTCTGCTTCTATTGCTGTGCGAGTCGAGGGGGGGGGGACCCACGTGCTACCTTCTGCCATGTTGTTTTCTTTGGAGTATGGGCCGCTTTGCTCGCATAAGTCTCCTTTTCTTTTGTCTGTTTTTCCGGAACGTGGTCCGGTGCCTGGGCAGTTTCGACTATCAGCTGGGCTTCTTTAATCTTGGTTTTTGGATGAGTCTGCTGCTGAGGTTTGTTTTCTTCATCCATCGTTGCTGGCGGTACACTCTTAGACTGGGTCTGCTGCTCTGGCTCCCTCTGTCGGTGTTTATTTTTCCCGCTGCTTCGATTCCTAGTCCTTTTCTTTGTAACTGTTTCTTCTTCTTTGTTTTCCCAGATTAAGAGCAGCATGGTTCTTTTCGCTTGTGCTCTTAAACTCCATCCTGTTGCTAGATTAAGGCTTAAGCCTTTAATCGCATTCAGTGCCTGGGCGGGAATTATTATTTCCATCGGTAGCGCTGTTAGTTCGTCTTGACTGCTGCTCTGTTCGCTGCCGACTAGTGGCCAGACTGACGAACGCTACAATTAATATGTCTGAAGCGCGGACGTGAAGGAAAACACCCCCTTATAACAAAGCTCACAATACCCATACAATAATAAAAAAGCCACGGAACGCGTGGACCTAAAAGAAACACTCACGTTGACTTTTTCACCTACAGATAAACATACACTGACAAGCCAGAGAAACGAAGTGTTTATAGACACACCTCTATTTTTAACTAACAAACACACAAAATTATATGATTGGCAATTTGACTATTATTTTTTCTAGATGGCTGGGGGTAGCCTTTAAAAGGGCTGTTGTGTTGACGGGTGTGATGGCAATCTTTTATCGTCTAAGATTGTGTCCGCGTCTGGCTGCAGGCTTTCCTACAGGATAGGGTCTGCTTCTTCGAAAGGAGAAGAAGAACTCTTTCGTGTCAACACGGCAGTCCACAAAACCTCTGTCTGGCTCCTTCTGCTGTTGCTGTTCTCTCTGCTGTTTTTGAAGTCTGTACCTCTCCGTCCATTCTTCTTGCTCGTACTTGATTTCATCTCTAAAGACCTCTTCTATCAGGTCTTGGGCTATATTTAACATCCTGACATTCAATATATCTTCAGGCTTGGGTATCAGGTTTTGCCTGATACGATGTAAATTCACTTAGGCTTCATTCAGCTTGGCTAGTCGTGAAGGCATCTTCATAGGTGAACGAGTCAACCATGGATGGTCAGACAGGAGACCGCCTCGCTTTATATGATTCAAACGCGGACGCGATAGAAAACATCCCTACCGTTTTTTAGTGTCGGAACGCTGTGATAGCTGATTTCATGGTGAGGGAAAGAGAGAAGTCAAAGAGCATGTATAGTCACAGTGTTTTTTAAAACAAACGACAGACACATTTTTTTAAAACACAACATTTTTTCTTTAACTCACAAGCAACCAAAACTAACAATAAAACAATTTTCAAACAAAATATTTCTGACAAGGTTGACAACGTTGTGATGTTAAGTAAAAGATAAGAGGTATTCATAACGGTCACAAAACCATGTATCTACTTTTTCATCGTTTCTAGAACAGTCACGATCAAAATAAGTCACTAAATGTTCTAAGGGATATCCAAGACTGCGTTGATGAAGAAAATACACGCAATATTGTCCATACACCATGGAATCCGTGCCTTGTAATTTCACATTATTGAATCGTGTCGTCTGGGCATTTCTTCTCATAAAGTCGATGATGTCGTCTTCCAAAGGTGGTAATCCATGCGAATCAAAATACTCCACACAATCATCGTGAGGAAAGTAGACCGATACCCAGTGGGTTCGTGAGAGATGACTGTCGTCCGTGTTGATGACAAGCTTGATGGTCGTTAGGTTTGCGATGAGGAAGTTCATCTTTAGCACACACGACAGGATTCCAAGAAGCAGTGTACGAACTGTTGTTTAAAAGGTAATAAAGTTTCCAGGCATCCATTTGTTTGTTTTGTTGTTTATTTTCTTGTTTTTGTCACAGGTAATCCGTCATCATTTCAATACTGACGTTTTGCTTGAAAATCTCTGACAGGTAACCGTTTCTTCGCTTTGTCTCCGCACTCTCAGCCAAGAAAGCATCGATGTGATGGATCTCTAGAGCAGTCAATTGAGGGGAGGAATGATCACGCAAGTCTTTATACCACTGATGCAACACTGCTTCTTCTGAGATGAAATTCCAAGCGTTCTCCAGATACTCGTCCAATTTTCCTTCTTGACTCATCATCAGACATTTATCGTGTTGAATTTGACTGGTATGATCGTTTTGACATCCATAGCAATCTTTCTTGGTCAATTCCGTAATTTTATTCGCCAGGTGTTTTGACAAAACAGGAGAATAAATGTTGTTCTTGTTCTGGCCATCTATACCTCATCACTATGTCCCTTCGTTTTCCACGGCTTCCACGATATCCTCCCATTCCATTTCCAAAAAGTCTCCACCATTCAAAGAGGGAATTGCAGTCTTCCATAACTTCTAATAGTCTAGAATGACATCTCTTAAACTGTTGATTTCTATGGTATTATCGAATTCGGCATACAAGATGACGTTCGCCGTCTCGTCTGAAGCTGGGTTTGCAAACCGAATTTCCACAAGAATCTAGCCGGATTTTATTGGCTGGAAATGTCTCTCGTCGATGCCTTGGTTTGGAGTGAAATCAAAAGCCAACGACGCGTAACCTCCTGCATAGTCCTCTTATGTAATGCCGTGACTGGTGTTGGTCCCTAAACGTCCAGTGACTTCGTACAGGGACAAGTACGATCTCAAGTAATTCTTCTTCTCAAAGTCAGGTTCGAATGGTCTGTTACACAAGGTCTTGCCATCGCGACTGACTTCAATTTTGGACACGCCAAAGTGAATAAATTTGAAGGGATTGGTAGTGAGGGATCCGTTAAAGGCTAAATTCTCGACGATTAAACGTTTGGGTAACTGTCCTTGGAACATATGATCTTCGATCATGGATCGCTGTCCCTTGGGAATGGTGAAAGTTTTCACTTCCACGCGTCGTATCGGATACTTGGCGGTCGTTCTGCTCAAACTGTGACTGATGTCGTTTCCCGTTTTAGGTAACACTTCCACGCGTCGCACGTAGAATCTGGCTTCTTGGATGACTGTTTTGTAATAGGCAGCATCACCTATCAAATGGAAAGCGGCACAGTATCAAGCGGACATCCACAACGTTCAGCAAATACTTCTCTTGCAACCACATGTCCAGATGCAAACGATCCATCAGTTCTAAACTACGTCCTTGCAAGATTTTCTCTCGACGTTCTTTAAATCACACATTTTCTTTTTCCGATATTGTGTCAAACTTGCCTGCCGTGTCAGGTTTCCATACCACACAGGCATCCAGATGAGTGTTCTTGGCTTCTTTTCCGAACGTGAACAGATTTTCCAGGTATGCTCGGTAAGGGTAGGTATCCATGTTGCTACTGACTAGTTTGTTTTTCAAGTACAAAACCGCTCGACTAAACAAGGAATGCATGAAATTGTTGACGGGGGATGCTTTATCCTCGCCCTTTAGATCGGGACCGTCCGTCCTTGTGTCGATCACTTCGACTTTCAAGTACAAGTAACTGCTATTCAGATCGATGTAATCTTCGGGCTGTCCTTTGATTTCAAACTCGATGGGAGCTGAGTCCGTCAAAGAGGAGACGGGAAGAATTTCTACCCACTGAGATTTTTGCGTCGTCATCATAGTGAGTGGCATAGCAAGCATATCCAGTTCCGACTTGAAACACGCGTAAGACTCTCGGTGGATTATTTTTTTTCTCTCTCTCTCTCTCTCTCTCTCTCTCTCTCTCTCTCTCTCTCTCTCTCTCTCTCTCTCTCTGTGATTTTTTAAATAATCAAAAACGTCTAAGTCTCGGACGGTTTTTCTTTCCTTAGTTTTTTTATGAAGTCCGCTGAAAGTGTGTCTTCGAGGTCTCTTTCTGTCTTGTTTTGCTGCGGTGTCAGGGAATGGCTGACTCGGCAGCTCCCAGGACATTTATAGGAGTTTCTCGTCGGCCCAAAATGTCTTAGCCGTTTTGAAGCAAGAAATTTTTACCTGCTCTCAAGAAAGCTTCTTTGGGGTTTTGTTTGTCGATGATGACATTTTGGAGAAATTCTTTGCCTTGCGTCAAAGCGGCATCTTTCAAGGCGTGCAATCCTCGCGACACTATCGGTTTCAAATCGGGGGCCACCGAACGAAACGCTGATCTCAGCATATCTCCTAAACCATGTCCTCGCTGTCGAGCGACTCCTCGGTACACAGGATACATGACTTACAAGTCGTTAGAGAATCGTTTTCGAAATGGACTTTCACTTTGGAGAATGGAATATTTTGTCCCAGACCTCCTTTTATAGGAATGTTGACACTGTCGAAATACGACATACTGACGGGCAAATAGTGAGGATGTACAAATTTGCCGTGAACATGATAAGTGTTTCCACCTTCCTCGTCAGCGTTCGTGAAAGAATCCACTTTGAAAGGAACGACTGGCAGTAACTGTGTGGAGGTGTGTCCTACTACGTTCTACTCCACCACATCAGAGTACACAAAGATCAAATTTAATCCTTGTTTCAATTCTACCGCAGAACGAAATAAATTTAAAAAATCGGCCATTGCTAAAAATGCTGATGTCAGGGAAAAGCGTTCCATCATATGAGGTGATCTTCCCTCCACCCAATATCTCAAACAATTCAGGATTAAAAGTGATGGACAATGTTTGGGCATCCGTAAATTTCATCAATAAGCGACAAGCCACTTTCTGGTACTCGATGGTGACAGGTTTGTTCTGTTTGGTCTGGGCTTTGCCAAACTGAGCGTCGAAAATAGTGGCAAACGTGTCCACCAAATGTTGACCATTAAAATAATAGCCGACAGGAATTTTCATCTCATATATGTTCAGGGAAGATTTGTCTTGTGTTGAATTTTTGGATTTCCAAATTTTAGGATTATTGGCATCCAATTGTTCTTGTACTTGTATATTCCGGATTTCGATCCAAAACTTCGTTTGATTTTCGGTGATGTTTAGGATTTGTGTAGGGTAAATCATTTCCACCAAAGCCACTTCCCAATGGGCTTCGTGATCCAATTGGATGGCCTGAGGTAACTTGGCCGTTAAACATCATAATATGTTTTGGGGAAACACATCCATGGAACTGTCACTGGGTAAAGTTCAGTAAAATTGGTTGTTCATAATTCCAGAGTTCTGCTGTCTGATGGGTCACTGGAAGCTAGAGGAGTGTCTAAAAGAGGATTGATGTTATTGTTTGGGTGGTGACTGTTTGGAGGGTGACTGAAGTTGGGCACAAGACTCCTGTTGTTCCCGTTAGAAGAGTATTTCAGGGATGGATTGGGGAGAAGGTAACCGATGCAACTGCTCAGTAAAGTAGTCCACAATTGTTTGTCTCCTTGTTGCAAATTCAGATTGACAATGGCGGCACTGTTGACACAATACATCACAAAGATTTGGCAGATAAAGACGATTTGCGTTTTAGGCATACGTTCTCCACACCACACCCACAAGGGTTGTTTTTGTAGATCTTGCACAGAAGAACTGAGTGAAGGAGTGGTCACTGCTGTAGTGGTTGAGGCTATGTTGAACGGTTTTTTGATCGAGAATGCTTTCGATGTCGTACACTTCATCTTGTTTGGTCATGCGTTATAACTCGGGCAAGTAAAACGTTCCTTTTAACACTTCCCCGTTCATGTCTTCCAATTTATAGACGGCAGGATGACTGCCATGCACTCTTCCACTGACAGGAAATAATTCGGTGGTCCAGTTGGGTAAGTAACCTTCGTCGAAAGTGCGTTTGGTTTTGCCAATGCGCACCCAATATCCGGTCTTCAACATTCCACCTTTCTTGGGGACGGCCACAGTCGGGGACGTACCAAACAGGCGCTCAAAGACGGTCATTTCGTTGTCGAGAGTCACTTCTTGGGGAGCATATCCGATGCTCCGATGGTAAGATTGGTTGTACGCTTGGACCAGGTGCGGCAAGACGAAGATGTACTTGAGAGTGTGTTGATGTGTAAAATATTTCCACATGCATTCTTTCAAGGTGCGTTGAAAACGTTCTACGATGCTGGCTATGGTTTCTGGATTCTCGGTGGTGAACAAATGAATGTCTCGTTTTTCTTCAATTCTTTTTGGAAAGATTGGTTCAGGAAAAAAAATGCGTGGCCTTCGTCGGTTTGCCATCGAAGAGGTTGACGACAACTTTGTTTTAACACCAGTTTCAAGGCTCGCACTAACTCAGTGCTCGATTTGGAAGTCAATGGCACCACCCAAGCAAATTTGGAAAAGACGTCGATGACACAAAACAAATATTTGTGGTCGCTATTGTAGGTGGCCAAATGAGAGACATCGGCTAAATCGGCTTGCCGTTGATGTTCCATGCCCTCCACTCGAGTGCGACTTTTGTAAAATTTTCGTCGAATGGGTTTGTATAAGGTATACCTGGCTTATTCTTGTAACCATCGTTGCACTTGAGGTAAACGGACACTTTTCAGTTGTGGTTTGGCAGCACGATACAATTTCTGAACTCCTCCGTAACATGCAGGATGGGATGGATCGTAGTCAACACTGGCTAACACATTTCCCATTAGGAAATATTTCTTTTTTTCTTATTTAATATGTCATCCACTCTTTACTGATGCTACTCTGGATGGGGCGAGGTGGTAATGGGATGGCTGTGGTCTTCCTTTCTATTTTCACTTCTTTTTTACTTCTGTCGAAGGAGGAGTGGCATTATCTTTTTAACCCAAGCTTTGAGTTCTTCTCGTTGGGGTGTGGGGGAAGGGGTTAACAAGGACGCTGCAATCTTACTACGGATGGGAACTGCTGACGGTGTTTGAAAGACTTCTTGTGCCTCTTCTTCCACACGCAACCGTGGGGCTGCGTCTGTCTTGGTCACTGAGGGTGGTGGTGGTGATGGACTTTTCATCAGGGCCTTAAAATCTTTCAGGGTCAGTGGAGCTGTTTCATCTAAGGCTTTCTGGTGAAAGAATTGAAGTCGTTGAAACAATTGACCGTACCGTTGCGATTTTTCCATTTCTGACAAATCTCTGCGATCCATCAACGATTGTAATTCGTGTTGTAACTGAGACATCTCGGTCAAATGAGGATTGGGAGGTAAATGCGGGATCCGTTATTCTTGCCAGTAATGGAATTCCATCCATCGTTTGTAAGGCACTAAAGCCAGTTTTCGTTCTTCCATCAAATTCCAAAGGTCACGACTGAGATCTTTTTGACTCCAGAGGTCCATTTTATCTTGTTGACCCATTTTATCTTGGACCAATGGGTAAAACACTTCCCAGGACTCCTCCCAGCATTGCCCCCGTTATTCCTTTGATAAGAGGTCCTATCTGGGGTACAAATCCTTCGCGTTGCACCAACATCTTTTTCTTTTGACGGATGGGAATTTTCTTTTGGACCATTTGGCGAAGAACGTGTCGATGTTTGGCTAAGCATTCCTTCTGGTGTTTAGACAAAGGTATCGTTCCTTTCAAGACATTCAGACAACATTCGCTCACGGTATCGATGACGTCTTTGGGGGCGGTTTGAATGAGTTGTTTTCGCTTTCGTTGATGGGCTTTATACGTTTGGCTAAACGAGAAGAGGCAGTCCTTTCCTTTTCTTTCCTTTTTTTGGCAAGAGAGTGGTGTGCACTTCTTTTAGGCGACATCTTTTATTGTTCAGGAACAAAAAGACACTGAAGTCCATCGCTTCACATGCGTGCTTTTATCTTATTTTTAGGCTGGTGGTAATAGATTAAATCCTTTGAGAATCTATGGTAACAAAATAGGCATAAAAAATCCTCCCCTTTGGTTGCTCCTCTTTTTCTTTGGACGATTGGATCTTTTCAGGATTAGACGTCCATGCTTGGCTAAGTGTTCTTCGGATGACGAAACTGTCCTTTTCTTTTTCCTTTTCCTTTTTGGACAGGATAACGACGATGATGATCTTGTTCACTTCTTTGAGGGCGTTCAGGAGCACAAAAACATTGATACCACTCGCTTGCCCAGGTCTTATACTGGAATGCGTCGCCACTGACTGTCTTTACGTCGTGTCAACTTGATGATGGGCATCACGTGTCGTGTAGGGGTTCGCAACGGACTAAATCGGGACAGTTCTTGCTTGGATAAATCCAGTAAACTCTGTAACATGACCGATCTCTCGTGGACTTTGGTTTTTGGGGCAGGTACGTTGTGAGCAGATGACACTGCAGATAAATAGGAGGAGGGTGTCACTGCTGGAGGAGAAGTTCTTGGATACACAGATTTCCATTGTTTTATCAAATTAGGAAGAACTGGTGTCAAATTGGGCTTGACTGACATCACAGCAACGGAGAAGTGGAAGAACCTGAAGCTACTGGAGACGCGGTCACCGTCGCTGTAGGTCGTGGCTTGGGGATGTAAGGTTGCACCCTGGCCGAAGTGCCTCTCTTGCGGGTAGAATCTGTTTTCTGGGGGCTCTTCTTTCTCTGGGGACTTTTCTTTTTCTGTGGCTGTGACCTGGTCTTGACACCGCTGCTCTTTCTCTTCTGCTGCATACCTTTGGGTCTGGGAGTGGCTTTTTTCCTGAGGAGGACTTTGTTGGCATTCGGATCTCATTTTAAGAGGGAGCGGATGATGACACATCCTAGAGAATCGCTACCTCCAGGTTTCAAAATGATTTGCTTTGTAGTTTGAGTGTCGATGCGGGGATCTGTCAGTTGCGACAATGCTACTTTCTTTCTCTCAAAGAAAACAAACATTTGGTTTGATGTGGAATGTGAATGATGCCTTGCAGTAATTGATATGCTGTCACCGTAAACCATTGGATGACTTCTCTGAGACTGGCTTCGAAGACACGAGCACGTTTTTGTGGATTTTTTCGCGACTGACGCCGTAGAAGGCACGAATCAGTTTGACGGGAAGATGAGACTGAAGGGACGTCATGTTGACAATGTGTGAGACAGAGCAAAAGTGTCCGAGGTTTGTATAGACTTTTTTGTTGTGTTGTTAAGTGGACGGGGACGTGTACGGGACAGGCCCTCCGTTCTGGCACCAGTGGTGAAACAGATCGGAACAAAATCGCAAATAATCGGAGTGGGTGGGTTTTAAATCCACGAGTAAATAGGCTTGTGGGGTTTGAGTGGCATCGTCGTACACATGTATCAGCCAAGGGGTTCCTAACTATTTGGCTAAGACTTGAACTTGCGATTAATCTCTAGGACTTTTAAACAAGACCACGTAATCAGCATTTGAGACTGATGGTGCGATGGGCTTTACTTTGTTGAAACAATTTGGGTGATGTAAATGACACTGGCATTACGATGATGCCTTTTGCGCGTTAATCAGTTTAATTTCTTCTTCATCTTCTCCTAACATGTCGTCGAAGATGACCGGATGTGTCTGACTGGGGTCAATCACGATCCCGTCGTCTTCGCCAGGAATGCCTTCCACAAACACGATGGTATCGCCATGACTTTCTCGCAGGAGGCTGTACGGCGATTGTCACTCTTTGTAACACCACGCGATTCGTTGAGGTGGACGATCGATCAAAAGATGTTTATTTTCGATGAAATGTTTGACAAATTCGGTTTTGCCTGAACCGATGGGTCCAGCAATTAACATGTTAACAAGTTTTCGTCGATGACTTTGAAAGCGGAGGAAGAGGTAGCAGAGACAGCAGAGGTAGCCATAGTGCTGGGAATGTCACTTTTGACACGAAGACTGACAAGCCAAGAGTTTTTATGCTTTATTCATGACACGTTTATTGCAAAAAACATTTTTTAAAATGCAACACGAAAGACAAAATTACATCAAAGACAAAGGGTTAAGTACATCGATAAAATAAAAACACACAAAAGTCACTTTACAACATTTTTTGGTGTCCTAGGGACAGTTTGTCATGTTCTTAGAGACTCTACACCTGGCACAGTCAGACAGAGGTCCCCCCAAAATGTACAGATCGTACAGAGCCCACAAGGAATCGGCTGGTATACGAAATCCCAGAAAGCAAGTCATTAAGACACACACTACACTACGGCCCAAATTCATTGGATACATTGATCGTAAAAAGATTTGGTAATCCACCACAGTCTGAATACTGTCATTGGCTTCCTTCCATGGAATCTGTTGTATCACGAGTGATAAAGGTCGTGGCATGGTAGACAGTTTTTTACACTTCGTTTTGCCGGAGGCAATAAGCGTCCTTTCTGCACAAAGATGATCGTATTCCAGTGGCGAATCTAAATTGTTTAATGACTAACTTGCACATCACACACAGTTAGAAGTTTCCTCTTGAAGTAAGTTTACATTGTGTAAAAGAGTTTGGTAACCCTCTAACTCTTCTGGACTTCGTTGCAGTAAGTTTACCTTGTAGTAAATATAATCAGTAACAAACCAATCCTTCTTCCCCACGGGTAGTTGATCAATGTCTGACCACTGGAACACTTTCATCAGAATCAGTCCACTTATAGCATTCAGGTACCAGTGGTGTAAACATCGGTGACCTAGCGGATGCAATTATTCTTTGCGTTGAACTTGTATTTTGACAAGCTCTCGGTAAATGCGTTCTCTCAACTCCACAGGCAAACCACAAAGGTTCTCTTGTAAAGTACCCATCCAGTGTCCTCCAAGAATCAGGAATCGCTGGGTCGTGGCCAATAGCCTCGTTTATATTTGTGACTGATGTAGTGTCCTCCCATAATCAGTCCTCGTTTGCTTTTGAAAAGAGCATAGTTTAAAAATGGAGAAATGATTTTGAGTTTGCGTTTCACTTGTATTTTGACAAACTCTCGGTAAATGAGTTCACTCATCTCCACAGGCAAACCACTAATGTTCTCTTGTAAAGTATCCATGAAGAGATTACTGAGGTCGTCCCTCTAAAAGTAGGTAATGACAGTGCGGAGATCATCGAAAATGTTCCAGGTAATCGGAATCTTTATGCTCCCACTGGTAAAGTGACACTCCGCAACTGAAGCACTTGACTTTATCCCCTTCGCCCAAATAGAAAAATCCGGCTCTGGCTAATTCTCCGCGGGTAGGCCCTCCCAGATATTTAGACCCTTTTCCTCGGAAGTTTGGAATCGACTTTCAAAGTCGCAGTATTTAGGCAAATGCACAGGAAATGAATATTCTTCTTTCACAGGTTCATTTCGATGAGGGTACAGTGAAACCCTAAGTAGGTTGCTCAGGCATGGATGACATTTATAGGGTGGTAGTCGCATGGTTTCACGTTGACTATGAAAACCAGTAAAGAGTCCACGATAACGAGTGGCATCGCTTTCGCATCCATCAGGAATGACACGCAGAGCATCACTTTCCATATCAGGTATGGTAGTAGTAGCCATAGCAAAGTTCCCACAATGTGATACTGAATCACTGAGGTCACAGCGTACGGCATCCCTGCAATCGCTAGGCACAGCATCGCACTCCACTTAAGAATCACCGAACTTGAACGGTGTTGTCTGTTTAAAAGCATTCATCTTTCTCGCTTGGTGTTGGTAGTCATAATGAACTATCGGTTTTGGACATTGTCCCTTTTTATACTAGTCGTAATGAAGTCTCGAGCTTGTACATCGTTCCCCTTTTGTACCTAGTTTTGGAAGTCTTCCTTTTTTCTTCCTGGTCAACAGTACTACCTTCTCTACGGTACCGTGTTATGTAGATTTAATTTATTTGTTTCTTAGTTTTGCATTTTTTAAAAATTCCATTACATGTTTTTGTAAAGTAACTTGATCTACTGGATTTGACATTGTCCAGATTTTCAGTTCAGTTCTGTTTGACCTGACTTTTTTATTTCACTGATAAACACCTAATAACAGAAACGCTGTATCTAGTTACTGACCTTGATTCAGAACCAGTGACAGTTTTGGCAAACAACTTTTAAAATGTTTAAAAAATTCTTTCTCAGAGTAAGAATCATTAAGCCAAGTCAAGGCCATAGCTGGAGTACGTGATATGAAACGTGTTTATTGTTACAAACTTCTACTTTTTCTACAAGATTGATCCTCATCCGGGAATCTGTCTTGCGTCTTAGTTAGTGTATAACTGTTGTTTTTGATAGAGTTTCTTCAGACGGACTTAAAACACTTGATATGTTGTGACCGTTGTGAGTTGAAAAATTTTATTTTATTGAATTTCAAGTGATTCTTTTCCTTGGAAATACGTAAGTGCTTCTACAAAATTCTTGGACAAAGACATTCCCTGGAATTTATACGTAATTCAAAACTGTAAAAATATTTTCTGTCATTCAACAAGGAACTTTTGACACAACAGTACTTCGTAAACTACAACAGACGTCATCACCTTCCATTTTGGATTTCGAGACTTGAACTCAGATTCATTCAGGACTTTTTAATAATAGGTCTTTTATTTTTTAATTCCAGAATTATTTTTGGATTTGATTCGTAAAACCGTAAGTTCTTTTTTCTTAATTTTTCACTTTATATTCTAAGGAAATAAAGTATTTGTTTAATTTTACAAAGATTGTTGTCTTCACTCTTTTCTGTTACTTTTTGTAAGAGCCTAGACTCGTAACAACCGTCATACCTGTACCGTAGTGTGATGGTTGGAAAGGCCATAAAAAGGTTAGAACAGTTCGGAGACCATCGAGTATGTTCCAGAATTGCTGAATCTTTATAGATACAGATGTATGTTCCAGAAACGCTGAATCTTTATAGATACCGATGTGTCCATACGCATCCTCAGACCACAACTAAAACACTGCACCTCGTATACCAGTCCAGTCTCATTTCGCAAGTAGATAAGTCCTGTTCTACCTAAAACATTCGCAGTAGGTAATCCTTCCCTATCCTTAGTCCATTTTTGAAACGTTTCCAATCGACTGGCACAATTACAATAGTCGGGCAAGAAGACAGGAAAATGGTATGGTTTGAACTTGGAGTTCTCAGTGGGTCTCTCACTCGATTCTTGCCGTGTCGAAGTCATCCTTATTGTTGGTGGCTATCATCTTGGAACAATTTTTTTTATACCAGCGCGTCCGTAGGGTAAAGTGAAGTGATTTGGAAGTCGCACTCACTTCTGGTACACAATTTGATACACTTTTTCTAAAGGTCGACTGACGCTTTGGTGTGTGGCTTACATACAATCTTGTGAGGTTGATAGGTGGTCACTTTAAAATCTTGATCCTCTCCAGACTGCAGTGCTTCTGTCAATACCCCGAAGTTCACCACTTGACTGGTGCAATAATTGAGAGTGAATCCTTTCACTCTACACTCTGCGTGCACTTCTCCTTGTTGGTTACGGTATTCGTAGCCGTAATGTTATGGACCGCCACTAGCAAAACTTACAATCTTGTCGTTGGATTGCTCTTCCGTCCAGGCTCCTAAACGGTCTCCTTCGATGTTAGTGTGTTGTTGACCCATGCGATAGATGTAGATCCAACTGTCCGTGTTAAAATACAGCACACGATCTCCTAACAGTTCTAAAGCTACGTACAATTTTAAGTGAGCATGGGCTGTCATGTAGGCCGCAATGATGACATTTCCAAATTCGTCTACTTCTACAAAGTCCAGTTCTTCGTCGTAATTGACTAATATCAAGTCCTCACGAGCGACTTCCACGTATTTCATGGTTTTAATTTTGTCGTGAATCATATGGAAGTTGCGGGAAGGTTCTGTCAAATACTCCGTCTTGGGTAAACACGGTCGTTGTGCCATTTTGCCCCACAAGCAATTCAACATCACTTTAGCAAACGATCGCCGACCTTCGTTTTTCTTAATGTGGTGTAAAGTGATGCCCTCCTGGTCAAAGTATTTCTCTTTGAATTTATCTTGGTCTTCCGGAGTTTGGCACCAGGAAGGATAGACGCAGGCTTCTTGTTTCAGTTTTAAAAAGGCATCCACGTAGTCTGCAAAAATGCCTTCCTGAGTCTCGTCGCTCTTGTGGTATCATTCTGTCTTGGGAAAGTTGTAAATTCCGTACACTTCTAACAACTGGTATCCCAGGTCCAGAGCTTTGAACAATTCCACGCTGACCCACGTTCCCTTCAAGCTGCGTTCTTCTTGGGTGTGCTGACAAGGTTGGTCTTGGTTACACGTTTCAGCACAGGTACGACACAAGGGAAACATCAGTTTTCCTTGGCAATGGTGAGGTAAAATATGATGGTACCAGTCCGTGCGAGGCAAGACTTTACATTTAATCAATCCTTCGTATTGTCGAATGTTGTCCAGGTCGATGTGTTCCGTCAACAATTGTGGGTATCCTGCGGGAAAGTGACAATATTTGCACACGTATGGATACAGTGAACACACGTCCAAGTATTTGATTTCTTCTCCTTTGTCCTCGTCGGCGAGGTACAGCAAACAGGTGGCATTCGTCCGTCATCCGTAGAAACTGTCCCGTGGGTTCAGAGGGTCCACCAGCTTGTAACTTTCCACGATGAGCTGAAACTCGGGATCGGTTTTCAAACGGTGATCGTACTCGTGTTCCCACATTTTCACGACTTGGTATCCTTGCTGTTCTAACAACGAGCGACGCTGTTAAGTGGCCTCGTACAAGTTTTCCATGGTACTTTGTAAAAACTAATTTTCTGTGTCACGTTGAGGGTAAGAGATCGGACATCCGTGAGATAAGCATCGGTTAAACTCGTACACGATCTTAGGGTTTTGGAAATCCCAACCATCCATCGAATATGTTTCGGTGATCTTTTCGCCTCATCCGTTGCGGGCGCGTTGGATCCATTTGTATTCCATGTCGCACAAGTACACATTACACAGCGTATGGCTTTGACCGAATATTGACGTTTGATAAAGTTTGTTGTTTGAGGGCGGATGACAGCTAGGGTGTTTTCCGGCATGAATCGTTGGCGGTACACTAAGGAAAAGGCTTTGGCGATGATGCAGGTGTCTTTCAAAGGATCGATCCCTCCGTGTTCCACGAACAGTTCTCGAAATTCTTCACAGCAACGCCGTAAAATGTCCACGTCGGAACGACAATACTTTAACAATTCTTCCTGAAAGTTGATGGGGTCCGAGGCGTGAGTGTGGTACCAAGCGTAGAAAACGTCTCGTTGTTCGGTGCGCATGTTGTCGGGGTCGTAGTAGTGGACGTCAGGCAAATGGGGTAGAACGGCGTTTTGATTGGCTTCGGTATTGAACAAGTGCGGAAAATAGCCTTTGGCCATTTCTGTACTTCCAGACGTTTTAGGCATTCGACTTAAAGGCATGGCCATGTAACTCATCGAATCTTTAAACTGCACTTGTCCCACTTGCATAAAAATGAATTTGACTCCGTTGAAAGTGACTTTAGCACGTTTGGTGCTTTGTTCAGTATTGTATCTCAGAAGATTCTGTTGTGATCCTTCGGTCTTGAGATGTTGTTGGTAACAGGCAGGGCTGACAAAAGTGCGCTGACAAGCAGGGCAAGGCACTCGTTGTTGTCCTTCGTCAAGACTGGGTTTAGACGCCAAACATCCAGAGCATTTCGATCCACAATGCTTGTGTTGCTCTCAATTGTTATAGCCATAGACACATTTCTCAAAGTAATAACTGTTTCCCAGGAATGGGGCGATACTGGTAATGGTGTCGAAATGATAGACGTGAATGTCTTTTCCGTCTTTGAAATTTTTTCCTCGAAACAACAGAGGTCCACGCACTTTTTGAGGGTACACTTTCAATGTGTAGCTCCGGAGCCAAGACGTCCTGCAATTTTTGCATTTCAGGAATGTCACAGGGTGTGTCTTTGGATATCCCCGCTTGCTGTAACAGGAGTTCTGCTTCTCTTTGTTGTTTGGCTCGGTTCTATTTTCGAATGTTCTCCCAGCCTCTTTTCCATTCTGCCGTTTCGTTCATGTCAGGATGCGTTCGTCCCACGACGATGGCACGGGCTAAACCCATCTGATCTTGAGGGTTAATTCGGATGAGGCTCGTTTTGTGCTGCGAAGGTCGTCTGCGAATAACAAATTTATGCGTTCCGTCCCTTTGGGAAGAGAAACGTGGGTCATGAACAGTGTCGCTTTTCCATCGGTGATGAGAAATTTGTCGTTGGATTGCTGTACGAGTTGAATCTTGTCCATGACTTTAGAAGGTGTCAGTTTTGATGGCTTGCTAAAAGCAATCCAAACGGGGGACTTCTAACTGTCGTGATAAATGGAAAGTCTCAAACGATCGTCTTCTTTGGCTTGGCATTGCAGTTTTAGTGTGGTTAACAAAGAATCCCACACATCGGTGATGAACTCGTCTGCATTCTTCAGTGGTACGTCGGACTTGAAATCTTTAAACTGCACCGTGTACGTGTAGACCGTGGTTCTAAATTTTCTAGAGAAGCGTTTATCCGTCTCTCGAATGTGGTAGTAATCTTCATGGTTTAGTGGTGGTGAACTTTGGTTTGGTGTAGATTCTTTGGGTCTGGATTCCGGCTCACTCATGTCATCTTCAAAATCGCTGGCATGAATTTGAGCCAAGACTTCAGCTACTGTGCCAGGCGATAAGTCACGTTTCTTTTCCTTACTTTCTTTTCTTTTCTCCACTAAATGATTATTTCATCTTAAGTGCAAAAAGTCAATTGTCAACATTTTAAACGCCATGACCCCTATATATTAATGTCAGGCCAGTGTCTCGCCTATATAAAAGGCCAATGTCTTCCCTCCAAGTATTCATTTCACACTCAATCCGACCAGAAAGATGGAAGAGCCAACACAGATCGAACTTATGATCAGAGCTTTGAGAGGTGTCATACGAAGGTTTTCTTAAGAGCAGCCGACAGACTACTTCCCCTCCTTTCGAGATAAAAGTTAAGATACTTGCTATATCTGCCAGAAGAAAGGACAATGGTCTTCAGAGTGTCCAGACCGTCAAAAAAGCAAGACAGGTGTCAAAAGAGACAAAAGTCAAGATACCTGTTATAATTGTCAAGAAAAAGGACATTGGTCTTCAGACTGCACTAAGAAACAACAGGAGCAGGAGGCAGAGAGAGGTTCTTAACAGGAAGAAGAAGAATTATCCTCGCAAAAAGAAGAACCCAGACACGTTAAGAAAGATAAGAAAGGGAAGAAAAGAAGACGAGAAGAAAGTGAGAAAGAAGAGGAGGAAAAACCCATGACAGTGAAGAAATCCAAAAAAGAAGAGTGTGAACAATGACAAAGAAGAAGCTGATGAACTTTTTAAAGTGTTGTATTGTGAATTAAATTGCATATTTGTTCCAGAATAGACCAGAAAGAAAACGAAAGTGTGTCTTGGTTTTGATTTTTAGAATAAAGACCTACACTCACGCACTCACACACGTACATCATGGGAAAAAAGGAATTTTGAGTTTTAATTCATTTTGTGAAATGAATACTATCTCTTTTCGAAAGAGGTGGGTGACCCTGAAAAGGACCGTTGAGTGTTTGTTTTTTAAAAACCAAACTCAGGAACGAGAAGTAATCAGCTTTAACTGCCTTATCTCATTGCCACGGCCAAGGCCTAGTTCTGGACCTGCTCCTGTCGATGATTTGGTAGAAATCACTAGAGCGGGTGTCTCAGGCGTAGTAACAGGGTTGTGCTCTTTGGCTCGGGAAGGTTTTATTCTCATGGGTCGTAATAACAGGTCTGATACATTTCTTTCAGACTCCTTAACTCTGCCAAAATGTCTAAGAGTACCGTCACCGTTTGGCTTTCACCGTTCTCCTTCTCTCCTAGACCTTGTTTCTTCTCTGCTTCTTCTTCTTCTTCCTGTCGTATTTTCTTCTCACCTCTTCTTATTCTCGCTGTTGCTCCAATTCTTCTTTCTGTCTCTGTTTAAAATTCTCGACGTGTGGTAGGGAAGGAGAAGGTGGCAAAGGCGCTGGTGCCGGAACAAATTATTGTGAAGAAGAGAGAAAATCCGCTAAATCCAGTTTAAAATCGGTCTCTTCTGGAAGTTGGACCGTGTTGGCTTTGGTAGCCACTGCTATGCCATCACTTCTCGTCTCCACGGCTGGTGCACCCCGATTCATCGTCTTCTTAGTTTCCGTCATGTTCTAACTCTATCGCATTGATTCACTGCGCACAGACGCTAGCGCACCTATATAGGGAATGTGACGTCACAGACAGCTCTCTTCAGATTGGAAGACAGAATCCCCACTGTGACTGAATTTTGTAACGCGTGTTAGGATTGGTGAAAGAACTCGATCCGTTTCAATCCGCTCTTCCACTTTATTCCCTTCACCTGTTCTCGTCACAAGATGTGGACTAACGTAGAATCGTCTACCCCCTATCGTCGATGCTGTTTCACCCGGACTATCCCATGTATGTCAGATCATCATGGGCTATCACTCAGATCACCAAGACGGCCCTTTGGAAACGAAGGATCTATGTGGAGGGACAAGGCTCTCTGAAGAGAGTCTTAATCTACGGTCCAGAGGTCGGACGAAGTTAGAGGAGGCGAAGGAGATCCGTGCGATGCCTCTATGTTAACTGAATAGTGTTAACAAAAAAAACAAAAGCCCTTTTTCAGGGCCACTCATATGTCTAGAAAAGATTTACTCTCTTTGCCATATGTGTGTCTTTGTTTATTTGTTTGTTTGTTTGTATATGTCTATCGAGTAATATGCTTATATTTTATACCTAGTCTGGCGGGATCTCTCAGCCTGACTATGAACTCTTCAATCTATTCGTATAGTTTCACCGCTGAACTAGTTGGACTTACCCGACCCGTCAAGCGTTATTTCAAGTTATTTGTCCCGCCCCGCCAAGCGTTGTTATTCGTATAGTTTTACCGCTGAACTAGCTGAACTTACCCGCCCCGCCCCGCCAAGTATTATGACTTTTTTTCCCCGCTGTCCCTGTTTGGCCCGATTGAGGTCAGCCACGTGCAACATTGTTGCCAATGTCCAGTAACGTGACATCACCCTACCTGTTCCATTCCTATTGTCCCTATAAAAATCCAACTTTCCCTTGTCCGTATACAGGCCCAATATTCCCATGTTAAATTCCCATTGTCCCTAAACAGCCCCAGGTTTTGTCCAGGTGAAATTAAAATTGTCCCTAATCACACCCACAAGAGAGAGAGAGAGAGAGAGAGAGAGAGAGAGAGAGAGAGAGAGAGAGAGAGAGAGAGAGAGAGAGAGAGAAATAAAGAAAAAAGGGAAATATTGGTTAAAATAATTAGAACAGGCAAGTTTTGTACATTCCGTTGCACCCGAATTCAGATTTTGGTTTCACCAGAATTATTAGGTTAGTACCTACTGTTAAAGAAAAAGAAGTAGATAAATACTTTCTTCAATATGAGAAATTGCTGAAATAACCAAGGGAGTATTGGACTTTTGTTATCATAAAGTGAATTTATTGGCAAAGCTCACGAAGTCTACACTTCAATATCGGTACAACAAAGTGCTGATTATCATGTGGTGAAGAAATGTATCTGGAAAGATTGTTAGTTAGTACCTGAGGTAAAGGTTTAGAAATTGTTGAAACGAAACTGGACAAGACCATGTCGAATTTGCATGGGGAGAGAACAACTAATTGATAGGTGGTATTCAGCCAAAGAGGTTGATCAAGATAATGATAACCTCAGAGAGCTCAGATAACCGCAGAGAGCTCATATTAGTTGAAGAGTTAAAGAATTGCATCTATAGTGACGTGAAGACCTATCTTGATGAGCCAAAGGTTGAAACTTTTGAAAACGCTGATCGCACAGGTGATAATTATTCTTTGACTCACAAAGTTTCATTTGTCAATAGGTCTTCCTCTCAGCAGTTCGTTGGTGAAACTCGGTTTACTCTAACACGAGTATTTCCAATTCTCGATCTAGCACAACTTTTAAAAATCATTTTTACAAAAAGAAAGGGCACGTGATTTCTAATTGCCTCAGGTTAAAAATAATCAACAGAATAAAGACAGATATATTCCAAATGATCTAATGTAAAAGAGGTGAAGGTCATGGTCTTGCACTGAGCACAGTCAGATTAAATTAGTTAGAATAATGAACCATTCATGTCGAAAGGAGATATATCACTTATTGTTGGTCCTACCAAGCTTGTCCGTATTAAAATATTGGAGACACAGAAGCTTCTCATAGTCTTTTGTTAACAAGTACTTTGTTTGAGAAGTCTAATTGTACTCTTATCCTTCAGGGAATAGAGTGCAGCTTTGTTCATGTTCCTTTCCACTGTGTCATTTTGGCATCCCACCTACTTACAGAACACGTGACACTTGGAGCAGTGATTTCTTTACCTATTGAGGGTATTCGTTTATTATTAGGCAAAGATTTAGCTGGAGATAAGGTCGTGGTTAATCCACTTGCAAGCCTTGTTTGGATTAAAAAAATTGATCCTATTGAGAATGAAATCTGATTCCTCGCAATTACCGTTTACTCGGTGAAACAGTCGTCTGGAGAGAATTCTCACGGTTAATAACTACCAAATAAGTGATCATGATATTGCACCACGTGTTGGTGGCATTCATATGAGACACAATTAGGTCAACTAACTGGAAAATAAATTCCAATGATATTTACAAACCTGGCAGTATCCGATGTTTCACTGAAGATATTCTGCTTAACTTTAAAAACAATAAATGTCTCGCTTGTGTATCATCGGCCGTTGAAATACACGGGTCAATCCCAAAAGAATGATACAGGCTCTCAGGTTTAAAAGAAAGACTTCGCTACGATACACCCAATTTATTACTTTTCTCTCTAGGACCTTTAACTGTTTAAGCAATCCGTGATTCATATGTTTTCCAATGCAAAGAGGAGAATGGCCCAGAATGAATAAGTTGTTGTAAAAGCCCTCGCAGTTGTTGTGACCGAATAGAGATTATTGACTTGCATTAGAAATGTTGAAATTTCTGAAACTCGTAGTTGTTGTAATTGAGAAGCTTAATTAAAATCATGCCATATCACGAAGTTGAGGTTGCCCTCTGCAGAAACAATCGTGCACAAAAAACATAAAAGTAAAAAAATCGCGTGTTCACACTAAGGCTATCTCCGAGAAAGTTAAATGGAAATGTGCCCTTGTGGCGAATTCAAATACAACTGAATCATATTTAGATGCGAAAGAAAAGAGCACCTTAGTACTTTAAAGTTTTCGATGTCAGAGGTGACGCAAATGCAAATTAGTATTGGAAACAGTTCCACTAGTCACGGTGATTCTAGCGCCTTTAGCCTCTGAAGCTCCCGCTGTTGCAAATGCGGAAGCATTAGAAACGCAACCGGGATCATTCTGAAAAAGGCGATCGGGAGACGCATAGCGTCTAGTGGAACCTCTAGCGGTCGCATAAATAGAGGTCTAAGGTTGTGGCCTCACCGTTGACGACCACAGAAACAAAGCTTATCATGCAACCAATGAGTATATTTGATTTACACGCAATGACAAATCAATAAATAATTCCGGAGGTGTCTTTATGACATCTGCCGTCACAAATCCGAAGACACGGCTCAATATGTGGACATCTCGTTGTTGAAGTACTCGATGACAGCAAAGCTCTTTCACTGACCCCGCATGTTGATTTTGCATTGTCATTCAAAAGCTATACTTGAAAGCATATACAAAATTTATATTTAAGGACGCTTGAAAAACTTTGATCCGTTTGTGATTTAACTTGTTTGGTTGCTCACATATCGGATATAAATTTATGTGTGGGTGTTAACACAACAAGATTATCTATCAATGTCTAAACATGTTGATAACCTGCGTTGTTTTACCAGAACCACCTCCACCATTCAGATAGACAAGTTTGTGTCGCGTTACCGGTGGATACGTTGATGCGGGGGCTAGATTATCGTAGCAAAAGTAATAGTGTAGTTCTCGATATTTAGCAGCAGTACTTGGTGATCGTATTAATTCCTGCATAATTCTCTAAACGACATGAACATATTCATCAGGCGTTGTCGTCGATCCACATGAACTATGGGAAAGAGCTGAAATGGGTATTGTGGTGATAATTTATGCGCGTGTCTCACCAAGCCTCATAGGGATTTTTGAAATAAATCTGTATGCACTCTGCGTGTTATTGAAGAGAAAATCAGACTCAGTCTCATTGATAAAATGCATGTTACTTATACATTTACAATCCGCCAATGCCTCAGTGGTAAATTTCCCTATAATTCTTCTCCCAAGGTCCTAAGCAAGTAAAATTTCTCGTTTTGTTGCTCCACATGTTGGCTCAGAGAGCCAATTTTTTTTCTGTAGTTTATATGCTATTATCGCCTCTGTCACTGTTAAGCTGGCTAGGGTATTTTTATCGAGCATAACCCTCAATGACACAAATGGGGGCTCACCCACGTGTATTTTTGGTAATTTCGTAATCGTTTGGATGATTCAAATGTCTTCCAAACAACACAGAAAAACTCAAAACTGTTAATACAACAAAATCCACCCGATATTGGTTTAAGACCGACGGACTTAGCGCGGTGCACAGGTGTAATATATTTTTGATCGCCTCAGCAGGTTTCATGGATATCGACCGCGTAATTTCATTGTTGATCGAGGCTACGACTGCATGAAGTCTTGTTAACCATTTTCATATTCGTTCACTGGAATGACACAGCTGCATCAATATTTTTCTGAGTGTATTTATATCCAAATAATCGTTCAGCAAATGTACGGCAAATTCTAACTCTTTTCTTGCTCATCAATGCATCTACTTTTCCGAGAAATTCAAGACCCTGATGGACCCGTAAAAGATCTGGTACGCGTAATGGTCCACGCGCATATATGCGTCCAAATGCATGAGCAACCTTGGCTGCTGTTTTAGATGTGCTTGCTCTTATCGACTGGCTATATCGACAACGGTTAACGGGTATTTGTATTTGCCATCTTGTGACAGAAATAAAATACCAGCCTCTTGAACTTTGTTTGGTGTTCCAGTGTCAAACCACCTACGTGAATTTTCTTTTTGGCACAGGTAAAGAAATCTGCCATAATACTTGTCGTGCAAGCCAATCAGCGGCAACTTCTTTATCAACGCGAGGGGTACTAGCAAATTTGTTGATTGCTGCGGTGCCCTTCGAATAACCTCTTGGGCTGGAATAAATCGATTCAGTGAGCTGACGATCGGCTATGTATCGTTGAGTTAAACCGCAATTACGATATGCGAGATCGTGTCTGTAACATGCGCGGTCTATCTTTCTCGGAACACCACTAGGATCCAGTCTGATATCCAGTTGAGTTCCAGGGCCACAATAATTATACCCAGGTATTTTGCCAATGGCGGCAATGTAATCTACTAACTCATCAAAGACGACGCAATATCGCCACCTACTTAGTTTACACTACTTTATATTTTCTTCGCACCACAACGTGCACACACATCTGTGTTTGCACGCAGTTTATTTTTCATGGTGAAAACATGTTCGTGTAGTGTTTCAATGCAGTACTTGCATCGAAGACGATACAAACTTATGGACATTTTATGTCGCTATTGTAACAGTCAAAATCGACCAGCTACAAATGGTTGTACCCAGGAGTGTTTCACATGCTGACTTCAGCACGAGAAAAAAAAAACAAACATACCGGTCAAACATAACGAGACTCTGCACTCAACGGAGACATTAACAACCTGGTTGTGCACGACGATGTTATGTTTGAGAAACAATGAGATCAAAAAAATCTTACCAAAAGTTAGACATAAAAACGCGGACGTCTAATATCTGACACAGAGATACACACATATTCCCAAAGTCATTAGGGAAAACGTCAAGATGTTGCTTGTGTTCAACGGGATAGACTTAGACATGTTGAGAAATATTCAAACCACACTGTGCACTGGCTACATTGGTTTCAAAAACCGTTTCAAAGATTTATTTTCTCATGCACAAACCACCCCACTTCACCCCGGTTCGTACTATATCGATGTCTTTGCTGGTGCGATAATGGATTGGCATTGATAATGTATACTCGGGGTGTGATATGCCGTTATAACGTATTTTTTTAAACATGTATTTGAAATATAATGAGCAGAATAGAATGACTAGTACAAGAACGTTTGGAAACGCTGCAGCGATACGTACCAATTCACGATGAAGTCAAATAACAATTACAATCTCGACAATCAACGCGTGATGATTTCACTGCAGAATTCGAATACACTTTTCCCCGCTGATTAAGCCAACCAAAGAACTAGACGCCGCAATAGGAGCAACCACACAACACTACAATCTTCCTGGCGAAATTAAAGCAATCGCGGACACAACTGGTCATCTCGATACAGACTTACCAGAACAAATCTGAAAAGCAATTGAGGTAGCAGAACGCGCCGTGAAGGTTGAAATGCATGCAGTGGATGCCACGAGGGGGAACACGAGGAGGTCGGTGATTTGAGCATGAAGAATCGCCAGAGTATATATCAAAATTGAAAAACAAAACCACAATTGTTTCAACGTGTAGGCGCGTCAGAAATTCATGAAAACGCAGGTTGTCAGAAACAAGTTTGTCCACAGACGTCAGCATTTTTCTCCAGGAAGAACCCCTAAGAACTTTGAAAAGTAGAACAAATGGACTTACTGAGAGATTACCAGAAAGGGGCATGTGATTACTAAGGATGGGAAGAATTAGAAGGACGCCGACTTGGTTAGATTTATGAGCGTTGTAAACGACGATGGAATCGCATCAGCGGTTCACATTGAGCCCGTTGCTACCGTGGTCACGAGTGAACACTCCGGCAGTAGAATCAGCAGAAAAATTGTTCTCCAGAGCAAAATTCTTCAAGAAAAACAACGAAGTAAGAAAAAAAAAACCCACAGCGGTGATAAAATCTCTTTGCCTGTCCTGATAATGTTATCATACAAATTGATCTCTTTGCAACCCTTGTTGGAAGTTTACTTGTAAGCATCAACTCCGTCGATGTCATGAAGATTCGCTGGAAATTTGTCAGAATTTATACAGAGGCTTTATGTAACGCGCTTTCTTCCCCGCGTTGATCAAAGAGACGATAGACGTGTATAGTAACTAAAATTACCAGATTAATTAATGTTAGAGTGTTAAAATGGAGAACTTTCAGTTAATTTCACGAGCCGATAGAATGATCACAAATACAATTCCGAGTACGAACACAATGGTGTCTGTGTCGACGACCAAACTGGAATTTCATGATACATTTCCCTCAGAGATTATTGCGTCGCTCGGTCTATATCAACAACAAAACCGGAATTTTGAATTTATATTTCCCTAAGCGATTATTGAGCCGCCCGGTCACACACTTGAGATAGCGCTGGTTCAGGTGCCCAACATTAGATCGTCGCCTTTTGGTAGACTGCCAGCTAATAACACACTAGTCGTATCTTGGAAAATACCACCGGAATGGAACGCTTACAAAATTGGGGAAAAATTGGAATAATGAATTCCAACGGCGTGTAAAAGTGATAACAGGACGGGGTTCTAAGATTCTACAGTACACGAGTCGACGCTTAGCTCTGCCATCAAGATAAATTTCCAAGGGTACCGCATCAACATTGATGTTGCTGTAGCCAGTGCGACCAATACGGTTATTGCGTTGTCAGAATATACAGCGCGGTGATGCAAGCACAAATAAAACTACTCTAATCAAAATAACGACGAATATTTATGGATGGTCAAACAAACTGGTGCTATTGACTCATCAAAATTTGCCATAAAAGACGATTCAACCGCGTAAGTAGACTACACCTGGGTAAATAGAGAGGAACTTGTTATATTGCAAAATCGATTTGGCAAAATACCAACTAGCAAAGTTAAAGTGACTGATATCATTACTAAGATACCCGTGGCATTAGCGACAATTTCACCGAGTTCAACGAGGTAGTTTAGATAAGAGATTCTGGGGTATCACATACGTTTATCGCCGATGAAATACAAGGCCGCGTCTCGGAGACAATGCGGGAGAACTCAACATGAACAACAAGAAGATAACTTATATGTACGTAAACAGACGGAGACCAGGACGTAGCGACAAAAAATAGGTCAGCGTCGTAAAAATAAGCGCTATCGAATTGGACAGAAGGCTGTCCAACGTGGAAACAAAAATTACTACGTAGAAGAGGGATTTTGATGAAATTATATGGGTATTTAGTTAAGTACATTAAAACGTACGCATCGACTGAGATAATCCCAATAATTGTTTGGGGAAAACCCAATGCTGTTACTGCGAAACCTACTGATATTACAACAAAATTAACCACGTTGGAAACATCCGAAGATAATGTACGCACTCAGTTGAAGCCACTACGAACTGTACTATACGCAGTCAAGATTAGATTAAGCTCACTCACCCCGAGGATTGGTGTCGCTGGTAACAAACGAGACAGTCGTCGATAAGTGACCAGCTTTCTGAGCTACACAGATTAAACACGGCATGTGATCATATTATCAATGAATATTTTGGAAAGCCAGCAGCGGTCATATTAAAACTTGATAATAATACGAAATTAACCACGTTGGAGCACAGACAAGCGGCAGGAACTGTTTCAGACGAAATATCTATCAACAATCAACTTGCTGGATTACGTCGTGATCTTAATTCGGAATTATCTAAACAAAATTGACGATATAAGCGGCGGTATAGTACCAGCTACTGAGACAATTATAACTGTAACACAGTTTTTTTGTTTTTGGGTAGTAAATGTTATTTCGTAATTGCTTATGCCTAAAAAGTATAGAAATTGGCTAGTATTCCCCACAAACTTTGCTTTTGTGACCAGGACAGTGATATTTTGAAATTGACCTATTTCCAATGAGAAAACGGGCGAATTTGTGTCTTTTCTTTCACATAAAGTCAGAAAAAACAACATATGAATCAAAATTAACTTTTATTTATACTAAAGTAATACAAAAATGACTCAAAAGATTTAGAAGTGAGTAGTTTCTCGTGATTTACGATTATACTGTAAATCACTTTCACGAATCAGCCCCCATCATGTTCTCATTATACTGTTGTTGATAGCGGCGTTCAAAGTCCAGTATATACTGGTGGAAGCGCTCGCCTTACTCCTCCGAGTATGCTCCCATGTACTCCTTGAATTTATCAAGATGAACATCAAGGATATGGACTTTGAGGGACATCCTGCAGCCCATTGCGCCGTAGTTCTTCACCAGAGTCTTAGCCAGCTCCACATAGTTTTTGGCCTTGTGATTGCCCAGGAAGCCCCGAACCACTGCGACAAGGCCGTTCGAAGCCGCTTTCTCCTTACTAGTGAGCTTCTTGGGGAATCCATTGCACTCCAGGATCTTCTTTATCTGTTGTCCGACGAAGACACCGGCTTTGACCTTTGCCTCAGACAGCTTAGGGAAGAAGTCTTGAAGGTACTTGAAGGCTGCCGAATCCTTATCTAGAGCTCTGACAAATTGTTTCATAAGGACCAATTTGACATGCAGTGGTGGCAAAAGCACCTTCCGGGAGTCCACCAGTGGCTCTCACTTGACGTTGTTCCTCCCCACAGAGAACTCGGTCCGCTGTGGCTAGTCCCGCCTGTGGTAGTGCGCCTTGGTGTCCCTGCTGTCCCAAAGGAAATGATAGCAGGGAAACTTGGTAAAACCGCCTTGGAGACCCATCAGGAATGCCACCATTCTGAACTCTCCGATGACCTCCCAGGCGTACTTCTCATACTTCAAGGTGTCCAACAAGGTCTTGATGCTGTTGTAATCGTCTTTGAGGTGTACCGAGTTAGCCAGGGGAAGAGACGGGTACTTGTTCCTATTATGGAGTTGAACGGCTTTGAGGCTCCTGGATGAGCTGTCAATGAAGAGGCGCCACTCATTCTGGTTAAAGGCGATTCCGATTGCCTCGAACAGACTGGTCACATTGTGGCAGAAGCAGAGCTCATATTGACAGGTGAAGAAACTGGAAAAAGCTTATTGACGCCTCCTCTGATCTGCGACTTGCACACTTTCATCCAACAAGCTCCACTGCTTGAGCCTAGACATCAAAAGCTCGGCATTGGACTTGCTGAGACCAATATCTCTGATCAAGTCGTTGATATCTTTTTGGTTGGGGTAGTATGGGTTTCTCTCCTCGGCTCCACCTCTAAAATTGTCATTTGGACCTACAACGTCTTCCTCGCTCTCTGACTTGCTGCTCTCTTCTAAAAACGTCTGCTCTCTCTCCAGAGGAGTGGGTACGGAGAGCTCAGGGCAGTGTTGGCACCGGGGCGATGGATGAAGGAAGGTCCGGATACGTGATAGCAGGTGCATTCTTGCCAGTCCGACGTTTGGAAGGGTCCACCATGTAGACGTAGCAGTTGCTTGAGTGGTCAGTGGGATTTCCCGCCAAATTCTTGGGATAGCGAACTTCATGGCTCTATTTTCCCCTGTACCATCCTACAAAAATACATTTATTTCACCCATGACTAATGTGTAGGAGATTCTCGCAACATTTTTCATAAATGATATATTTTTTCAATAACATTAAAAACTGTAAAACATTTTAAAATTAAAAACTTTTACAATTTTAAAAATATTAACAAATTTTATAACATAAAATTCCGAGCAACAGTTGTCCATTTTACCTTCCAGAGGTTTTTTTTTGCAGTGCTCGCAGGTGAAATGAGGTGCCCAGGGTTTGTCTTGATCCCCGACAGGCATTCCGAAATATGCCTTGTAGGCCTCACACATCTTAGCAGATTCTTCCACGGAGTACTTTTTCGCTCTTGTCTTGATAAATTGTCCGCAGACATAGCAAAATGCGTCTGCTGGATGCTTGCAGCCTCTTGATGCCATCTCAGAAAAATGCAGATATGTATCCACTTAGGCAGCTGGAACTAAACTGAACTAGTGAGCTTAAGGCCCCTGTATTTATCCTACTATTTATATTACTGGAAAGTTCTAGAAAGTTCTAGAAGTTACTCAAAGTTTACTCAGCACTGAATTTATCTGAAATGTTCAGGAAAAAATATCACTGTCCTGATCACAAAAGCAAAGTTTGTGGGGAATAATAGCCATTTTCTATACTTTTGAGGCATAATCAATTATGAAATAACACTTACTACCCAGGAACAAAAACATTTCTTACACGGTGTTATCAAACAGACTTTGATCAGCGAATACCTCGTGTGGTTGTATCTGGAAGTGGTGTATGGGATAGAACATTATTTGAAAATTTGATTGAATTTAAATCTGGCCGTTTTTCATTATACAGTGACACAGAATTTGTTGTTCATTTATTATGCGATTATCCAGCCCCAGTTATCAAAATTAATCATTGGTGGCTTAGTAAAACTACGTGACCGGGGGGGGGGGGAGGGGAGGGAGGAAGAATCAACACCAGAACCCGGAGGAGGCAATGGCGTATATTCGTGACGGGACATTAATCGCCGATACAAATCCCGAGTATTTTGAGTTAAGACTGCTTGATGGATGTCTACTGCATGCAAAGACCTTTTACTGTATTGAGCTCATACACGTTTCATATTGGATGACCCTCAGCAGTATCGACATGCAACGATACAATCATGCCAGTGGAATCATCGACGTAGTAAGTGTCATAGCTTCTGCGGGTGGAGCTTGGTGTGACTGGGATAGCCACTACGATGACAGTGGGAAAAGTTATTACTGCTGTGACATCGCCGGAAGAGTTACCATAGGTGGAACACTATTATCAACTAAACTCAATACGAAAATGAGCGGACATATCATGATAATGACAGCGGCAGAAAATAGTTTGTGTATGATTACAAAATTATTCGGAAGCCGTGGATGACTCCGCGCTGACCACAGTGGAATGTGGTACCGTATTGGCCAGGTTGGACAACTTTAAGACAGAAATAAACAGGGGTGTAACGGGTGATAAATATTCCCGTATGTCGTAAAGCAAACAATATCACGTCAGTTCGAATTTCGTAAACAATTCAAGCTAAGTCACCCCTTCCACTTCTATATCGGTTTCGGACACAGATGATTCAATTTTTTTGATAAGTTTACGCTCGCTAGGTAATGTGCAATAACCATTGTTTTTCAGCTGAAATATCTTATCAAACTTTTCTTCTATGTTGCTCGTAATCTAGTTTGGATGAAGAATGGTGTACTTTTCTTCGAGTTTGTTATCACATTAAGTATCAGATCTATTCTCTCAACTTTCATGTTTATATTAGATTTTATTCTTTAAAATGATTTTACAAAAGGAGATAGTAAAACTCAGATGCTTAATTAATGGTGTACCTTGAGATTACAGACACACATGGCAAATTAATCTGCTGAAAAACTTCCTCCAAGAAGGCACACAAAGGTAACGGATAAAGGGCAGAAGACAATGCCAATATTTTTCTATTTAAACCGCTCTTTAATAAGTCATATATTGTTTTACGGTCAACCGAAGTATAATGATCAATTTTAATTATGTGGCGGGAGGAAGGAAATTATGTGTGTCTAGTGATATAATTAATACCAATCTGTATATTCATCACAGTTGACTTTCAATTCATATTGGGAACTATCCAGGCTCTACTGTCTCCCCAATTATTAAACATAGATAAGTAAAACTATTATATAATGTTAACCGTGCTGTTGAAAAATAAACCATAATCGTACTCTGCAAAATGGTTTTTTATTAGGGTGTGTGCTACACAGGGGACTAGTCGAGCTTTAGAGTGTAAATTCCTCATTGTGATTACAGACATACGAAATTGACAATGTAAGTTTAGACCATCCATGTGTACTAGCCCAGACTGAGTGATATAATCCACAGGTATAATTTTCAAGGGTAGATGTGTCGTAGTGCTTCTGGAATGTTGAGCAAGTGAAGAAATATAACTTTGCAGCGCCAGCATACTCGATGGTCGTAAAGTTTGGTCTGGTCTGATATATGGTCATTTTTGCTGGAGGTTTCGCGATAAGTTGCATGGGGGGGGTGGGGGTGTCCAGCGTGATATGTTTTTGTATGAGGGGTTTGCACGTCGATATGTTACATGGGTGTGGGATTTGCACCGCGATAAGTTGCAAGGGAGGTGGGTGGGCTGCAATTAAGTTGCATGGGGGATTTGTTATAATTATTTGAGGAGGATGATATTCAATAATAGGGTTTTTGCGCACTTATTCCTGCGAGGGGCGATTTATCACTATCGGATATGCAAATACTTGTGTTGCCACCCCACCATGACACTTTCACTGTTGGTTTGACAGGTGACATTAAAAAGTTGTATTTCGAGGTGCCTCACCTGCCGCTCCTTAAAATAGAAACCATCATCCTTCGTCAAAAAACAGGCTTGTCGCCTTTCTACCAATAGTAACAACTGGACTACCAACAGTTTGGGATACAAATGCTCTTCTGTAAAGAAAAAGCCCTTTGATAAAGTAGGCAAGTAATCCTACCACACTGAACCGATCTTAGCCATCACAAATCTTAATACCTCTACAAAAAGTAAAATTTGAGATTTGGACTTAAAGTAAAATTCGAAAACTCCAAAATTAAATAAGACATTAGAATAGGCCCTGGAAACACGAGAAGGAATTGACAACTATCAAATTAAAACTCACGATCTTTCGACTTCGTTTTCGGTACGACTACCTAAAACGTTTAGTGTGTAATGTAAATCCGTATATTCATAGTTTAGATGTGTCTAGGGTATTACTGGGACCGTTTCACCTGGATACTGTTAATGGTAACGTCGGTGACTCTGCTTGAACAGATGATACCGGTTTACTTAGTGTGAGTGGCCACATGTTATGGACCAAAGGATCTGCGGAGGTGGGGGGAGGGATTCCAGAGGGATCCTTAAGCAGTCTGAGAAGAGTTGACTATTCGAGAACATTTGATTTGGCGGATTTGGGATATTCAAGTTACTCTTCGGAATGATCCGTATCTTAGGGTTTTCCCCCTTAAATTCAACACCATTATATATATGAGAATCCAATTCAGCATCATACTTGATGAAGGAACAATACGTTAGTCGTATTTATTAACAAAACTTTATATTGACCACATTTATTGATAAAATCCATACAATCATCATATTTGTTGATGACCTATGCATTGATCGTATCCGTTTAAAAACTGTACCATTTGTTATATACGTTGCTGAACTTGGTGTTTGTGTATACGCTAGGTGTTTCAATACTACAGTGTAATTTGTGTTTGTAAGAATGATGCAAGGGTTTTACTCCAAGGTGTCAGAAATTATGCGTTCTTTAATCATATCCTTAATCAATATTAGGTACAAGTGCTCTTGTTATATGTCTTTGCTTCATCCAATCCCAATGTATCTGCAGTGTAACTGACTTCGGTTTATGTAAGTCTTGACTTCAGTACTGTTTTGCACTAATTTGTTTCAGACTGTGGATTTCCTTTAGAAGTGGAACGAACGAACATTTTGTTCGTCCCTTGTAGGGTCTCTGATGGTACCATAATAGCGTGTTTAACACTACAATAGGTATGCATTGGTCTGGAATCATATATAGATGTCACTAAAGATGGTGGGCAGTTCCATGCAGAGGAAAAAATGGTACAAACCAATGTAGTTTAAATACAAGTTGTTAAATAAAAATACTTAACATAATTCTGGATCTAATTGACATCACTATGGTGGTTTAAATACAGTTTCCATGCCAACAGAATGTTTGCAGTTTGTTATCCTCTTTGTTTAGAAGAGTGCTACCTTCGGATGACTCATTGCCTTTTTTATGGGGGACATGCAGGAAATTTAACTTATTTACCTTCAAGTCTTAATCGTGCCGAATATCACTGTATATTTCTGCAGAGATAGATATTTGTTTTAATTGTATATTTGGCAATTGTATTTTGTATTATTACAGTATTTTTGGATACATTATGTTATTTTCTCCATGTTTTGAAATTTTTTTTATATATGTCTTGATGATGTACATTTGAAGGGACGTGCATTTTCTAACTGGATTACAAGGAATTTCGAATAAATTTGTATGAACATTTGAAGGGACGTGCGTTTTCACACTGCATTACAAGGACTTTCAAGTGCATTTCCCTTATTTATCATGGATGGATGGCATACACGTTTAATGAACTTGGACTCTCATTCTTGAAGACTTTGCGGTTTGATGATCTTAAATTGATTTGATACTAAATCTAGTTGAGAGTTACGTAACTTAATGTACATACCTGAATGCATTCGGATAATTGTTTATATTTGCTCAGATTAAATGAATACTGAGCATATTTTCTAGGACTGTATACACAAAGTACAATATAAACTTAAGACTATATATTAATATTATGATAAAATTAATATATGTTATGAAACGTAATTGTATACGCTTATATATATATATATATATATATATATATATATATATATATATATATATATATATATATATATATATATATATATATATATATATTATATATATATAATTTTATAAGCTAGTTTTTATTTAAGTCATTTGGGTTAATGAGATATTTTAATTTTTTAATTCTATAGCTGACCTGTACTATAAGGAGAGTGCATGTATATACTTTTTCCATTCCATAAATCAAAATCAAATTGCGAAGGTCGTATCAACAACTAATTCCGTCAAAATAGGTCATAAATGAATTGGATGGAGGTCGTGTCAGCACGTGAACTTATTACAACATTTGTACTCTAGAGATGTCATGACTGCCCAAGTTGTTGATTGGCTCAGTTATTAAAAAAGTCAGATGGTCATTCTTAAAATATTTTATATTACATAATAATTAAAAGTATCTGGAGTTATATTCGAATGATTTCGAATTGTTGATTTGATGCGCATATAGTGGTTATATAAAGGGATTAGATACGCAGCTTTTCTTTCTTTCGGTTATGTTTCAGTCTTCTGAGTGATGAGATGAATTCAGATTTATTTATTGATTGTTCACTGAAATTGCAGAGCAGGAAATGTTTATTCTAAACAGACAATACCTTTCTGGATTGTTGCGAAATTATTCAAGGACTTGGATATTTATTTAATTTCGTTGGAATACCGTTAAACATTCAATGACATTGTGGCATTCTAATTTCATTGGATTTATCTTCAAGTAAACTCTTTTGGATATTAGAACCGTTATTCTTCCGTGGTGCTAGCACATAAGCACATTAGAACCTTCATTAGGAATACTTTTTAAGCATTTCCAGATTACTATGAAACTGATAGTACGTTTAAGAAATCACACCATACTGTAAATTATATTTAATTCTTTCACTTTGTTTGACTTTATATATTAGGGAAATAAATTTATATTTTGGATTATAGAACTCTTGTTGTATTTTCCTTTTCCTTTTACGTAGTTTAATCCCTTAAGATGTAACAATTTTGTTGGTGTTTTCTCCCAGTATTTACGTAATTATGACTGCATTGCATTATGGACATATAGCTGTAGTTAATTGGAGTAGTAGGGGAAAAGGAGACTTCTAGCCCAAAGACCTTTTCCAACCCTCCAAACAAATATAAATTACCATCTCGGAGACCCTATCCCAGAACGACTTCATTTTTTAGCTAGGAGACTTCTAGCCAAAATATAATCCAAGACCTCTTCCAACCCTCCAAACAAATATAAATTACCATCTCGGAGACCCTCCAAACAAATATAATCCAAGACCTATAGCTATTTGTCACTGTCAGATTTCATACCCTATCAATATCATACCTTCTTTGATAATTATTTTCATACCTGCTGACTCTCATTGGTAGAATATCTGTTAACATACTGTCAATAATACAAAACTCGAGTATTAAATCATCCATATCATATTTTACACCCCGTAAGTAAGATCGTATCTGATCAAGTAATTTTTTGTAAGTTATACTTGCTGTTTTACAAGCATTTTTTTAGTCGCGAGTCGAGGTTCATTTTTTTTACACGCTGTTGAAAGAGAAACACCAACGCCTGATATTATTAACAGAAAGGGATTTAATGATGCTCCAATTGAAATTATACCAGAGCTAGTCATTAGCAATGGTAAATATGATATTACTCGAAGTATTTTGGTATACTATTTGGAACATTTTTTCACACACCAAAGTTTTTTATGATAATATTTGTAATATTGCATTAGCGCGTCCACATCTTGTTTTGGAATTTTATCTGAAATATGATTAAAATCAACTATACTTTTTTTCATTCTATAATATTTGTTTACAGATTTTATACAATAGTGCCAGTTCCTGAGTTTGATTAAGTAATTAATTGTGGTGTTTCAGCTACGAATTCCAGACACCACCAGTAACGTCTCGGAGGCATTTCCGTTGATATCAACGTAAATGTTTCTTTGATGTCCTTGGTTAGCATCACCAGTAGAGGATTATGATATACATTCGGTGATACTGAAGTGGCCGCAGTAATTTCCAAACCATACATGGACAGCCTGTATAACCCAGTTACTTCTGCGATATATTCGAGACTGTTATTGCGTAGTGTCCATGTTGATGATCCTAATGCTACTGTGTACACGATATTTTTTAATTTGTTTGTGAGGAATTTTAATCAGATTCGTTTTTTCAACGATATTAGGAATTCCATTGACAATATCATTGAGTTTTATGTTAATGTCCACCAGTTTAATATCAACAACCGCTGGACTTGCAAAAAAATCGTTAATGGATCTGTTTATGTTTCTACGAAAATTTAAAAACGTTTGTACGTGATTAGAAAAATCAGTCTTGATTGTGGTCATTTCATTATTGATTGTTGTTAATGATGTCGTCATGGGGATATTGCTATCATCAACATATTTCTTCGTTGCAGCATCAAAATCCCATTCTGGTGTTCTAAGATTATTAATACCATTATTATTCATGTTGAGAAATGCACGCATTATACCACCGTTGACTGATACGTATTTAGATTCTTGATTATCAACGTATTTTTTTGTTACGGCGTCCGTATCTTCGGTTGGGTTTCTAAGGCCTGTAATTTTATTTTCATTCATGATAAGGGTACCAGTGAATGAATCACCAGCTTTTTTGATATAATCGTTAACTGACTTACCGGAATCTTGTATCTTACCTTGATCATTAAAAGTAACAATATTATTAACAACCCCGGTAGGAACTCGTATAAGTACATCTGACAGTTGTATATTACTTGTCTTTAATCGTCCTTGTTTATCCTGAAAAACAACAACTTCGTTTTGATCTACACTTGTGATATTTAATAAATTATTGATTTCATTTCTGAGCTGATCAAGAGTTGCATATCTAGATAAGTCACCTTGCTGAGCTTCAGCTGATGGATCTATTAATAATGTTCCAAATTTTGTATAATAGCTCATTATCTATTTATTGTTATACAATTTTTATATTACATAAAATTATATAACAACAATGGCGAAGATATTAAATTTTGATACCGAACGATTAATTAATCATAAATATAATAACGAACTTCCAGACTGTCATTATCTCATTATTGGTGGTACAGGATCAGGTAAAACAAATCTGTTATTAAATCTTTTGCTCAACAATAACTTTAACTATGATAAGGTATATATTTACACAATTAACCCGCAACAGGATAAATACGAATTATTAAGCGAGTACAACGATAAACTTCGTGATGAACTTGACGCTGGCGATGATATATTTTTAATAAACAACCAGAAGAACTTATTCTAGTTAACGAACTTGATTCATCCGAGCATAAAATAATTGTATTTGACGATATTCCGCTAAACAACGAGGAGATGAACAAGATCAGATCTTATTTTTCATTATCGCGTAATAAAAAATGTAATTCGGTCTATCTTGCTCAAGGCTTTTACAACGTCGATAGATTTATCAGGCGAAATACTGGTTGTTTTATATTATTTCCCGGACTGGACAATGTTGATGTGAGAAATGTTGCAAACAAGCAATGCGGTGATGTAACGAAAGATAAATTTATCGAATTATATCATCAAGCAACCAAAGACAAATACAATTTCTTTTTATTTGATAAACTAGCGCATGATCCGGCTAAGATGTTTCGTTGCTGTATTGACATGTTTTTATAGGCGAATTTTATAGCGTGTATAGAAAATGAAAAATGGACAAACATCAACAAAGAATTGAATTACTAAAAAAATTTATTGAAACTCGAGCAGCTTTTAAGAAAAAAGTGGAAGAAGCTCGGCGTGGACAAGTTCAAGCAGAGGAAGAAACTGCTAAACTTTTTAAACCTGTTACCAAAGCAGTACTTGGCAAGCAACCAGAAATATCAGCATTATCCGCAGACGAGCTTAAAAAATTACAAGAAAAAGGTTTGTTAGGTTTACTCGGGGAAAGATCGAAAGATGAAAATAAAAAAATTGCAGAAGAACTTGTAAGACACATTGCTGATCCTGCTGCACGACAGGTTGAATTTAACATATTAATAAACAACCCTCTTGCACTTCAGCATGCGATAGCAAGACTGACGGTTCATCCAGCCGGGTTATGGAAGTTAATAGAAAATGTGTCAAAGCAAACTAAAGAACTAACTGAGGGACAAAAAAGAATAACTGAAGCTACCATAGAAATGATTCCTATTGAGGAGCAGATAACACGTTATAGAAAAAAAGCTAGAGAAAAAATAACTGAAAACGAATTAAATAATTTTGTTAAAAAATATTTGATGAAAAACGAAATTAATGATTTTGACAATATTCGAGAATGGAGTGGTGACGATTACAACGAAATGGAGAAAATTTTGATAAGTAAAATTGAGGATTTTCCAATAGCTGAAGAAGCGCTTAAAGAGGCTAGCACAAACGAAGAAATGCGTGATGCGTTTCATAGAACAAGAGACGGAATTATTGCTGATGTTTTAAGTAAAACAGTAAATCAATATCAAAATAAACCAGGAGGTTATGGTAAAGGCTGGAATTTTAAAAGACTGCTTACTAGTTATGAAAATAAACGAGATAAAACATTACCAGAGGAAACCATTGGATCTGGAGTTAAAGTGTTTACATCAAACGCAGAAATAGATGACCGACTTATGTTGTTGATATCATCCAAAGAGGCTGGTAATGAAAGCGTGGAGATCGATAACGAAATTGTGGATATACTAGATCATCTGAGATCGAGAGGATTACTGATATCGGACGAGTATGAAATTTTACATAGCGATCTTATCTAACAATAATACTATAATGTCACTAACATCAACCACATTATTACTTGATTCATCGCAGACAACAGGAAACAGCGCAAACTTTTCTGTTTATTACAATCCGCCAATACAACTAGATCCTGAAAAACAGTATGAGATTGGATTAATTTCCTGTACAGCATGGAATTCTATGGCTAACGTGAAAACTGGGGTGAATGATGATTTCACATTTATGACGCCATCTGATCAGCAGTTTAAAATATTAAAAATTCCACAAGGAACCTACAACATGACTGATTTAAATAAGACGATAAAGGAGCTGATAACAAAGGCGGGCGGCATAGCTGATAATTTTGAGCTAACACCAAACTATAACACATTAAGAGCTAGAATGACGCTAAAAGATGGTATATTAATCGATTTCACACCATCAACGAGCGTTGCATCATTAATAAGATTTTCTCATGCAGCTTATGGTGCTGCTCCTGGTCAAACCAGGACGTATGACGGTGAACTGAAAGTAAATATAACTGACGTAAACACAATATTAATAAATTGCTCCATTGCAGCTGGATCTTACTCAGCCCAGGGTAGTAGGGGACAAACGATATATAGTTTTTCGCCAGACGTTCCACCAGGATCTATCATGCAAATTACTCCTAGACAAGTTATTTATTATCCGATTAATCTTGAAAATCAAATAACAAGTATAACAATGCAATTAACAGATCAATCAGGTAGACAAATAGATCTTAACAACGAAATTATCACATTCTATTTACACCTACGCACTGTATAATCATCGATAGCGTAGTCAATTTTGTGAGCCTACATTTTAGAAACAAAGATGAGACGAAGAAAAATTTATAGAAGAAAAATCGTAGGTGGATTTTTTGGAAACATATTTACAACAATTGCTGAGAATATACCAGGAATTGCGCGTAAAGTAGCACCAATTGCGCTTGACGCAGGTAAAGCTTTTGCGACGGGTGCAGCTTCTTCAGCAGGCACTGCAGTAGGACAAAAGATCGCTGATAAGATTAGAGGCGAGAAACCACCGGTTTCCACATCGGAAATAAAACAAGCACTATCAGATATTGCGCCAACAGCGGAAACAAAACGAGCTATGATAGCTACAACAAAAAAATTATTATCACCGCGTGGTGAAGAAACAGTACGTAAACTCGTAAAGAAAACAGCGCTGATGACTCCTGCTGCTTTTTAATTTTGTGTAGCGACTATAAAATAATGTCAGCTAAAAATTATCTCGATCTTGCTGAAGAATACGATACTGACGACGCTGTAACAGAATTCGAATACGTTGAGTATCTCGATGAAAACTCAAACGAACCAAATAAAACTGGTGTCAGAACTTTTAACACAGGAGACGAGGACGTGTTTCTACTGCCGCATAAGGAAGTGTTGGAAGTGCGTGGCCAAATATTAACTGCGACAGGTGGTGATATTGCAGCTGGTGCAGAAATTGCGCTTGTCAATAACGGTTGGAGCTTATTTAAAAGTGCACGATATCAACTGGCTAGTCAAACCGTAGAAGATATTTCAATGCACTTGCCTATAGCAAGTACAATACTTAATATTGTCTCGTTTAGCGATGATTATTCTAGATCAGTGGCCACAAATATGATGTGGTTTAAAGATACCTCATTCGGGACAGCTGTTTCGAGCGAGTTTTGTACTGGTGCTGGTAATCCTGCTGCAGATAACAATAATCTAATCGCCAATCCCGCTAATAATGCAGCCGGTGATATTGGAGACGCGATAAGATTAACGGTCACAAGAATAAGACGACAACAATACAACGAGGGATTTGCTAAACGAAAAGAACTTGCCGCAGAATCTCGCCAAATAACGATGATGCTTCCGTTAAGTACAATCTTTGGATTTTGCCGTGAATACAACAAAGTTTTTCGAGGAATAAAACATACACTTATTTTAGATCGAACTGATCAAAGCGATTGTATAATGCACGCTGATGGAGTGGCTGAAGGACAGTTTGCTATTACAAGATTAGCGTTATGGATGCCACGAGTTGTCCATTCTGTAGTTAAAACGATGGAGCTCGAATCATTCTTGACCGCCTATACAAAAAAGATATACTTCCAGCAAAACAGGATTTATCAAACAGCAATTCCTAACGCAACTGATTACACATGGCGTGTTACAACTACAGCTAGCGAACAATTACCTCGACATGTGTTCGTTGTATTTCAACGACAGGCACGTCGTAATGATCAAGAAATGAACAATTCCGTATTTGATAACCCCGATGTCAGACGAAAATTTGTTAGAGTAAATTCTAAACAATATCTCGAACGTGCAATCGAATGCAATTTTGCTGTAGACGCCACCAGAAACGTATCTCGGCCGTATATTTACCTTATGGAAGCAATGCAAAAATATCAGGACGCAGACAGTGGATCTCAAATATCAGTAGAAGAGTTTCGATCACTCTATCCTATCTTTTATTTTGATATATCAAAACATTCCGAACGAGCTATCGGATCAACCGCTGATATTGAGATCACCTAGACACTTGACGCACTGCCAGCCGAACAGTATAACGTATATGCGCTAGTTGTCAGTGATAGATTCTTGACAATTGACGCGACCAAAGGAAGAATGACTGTACAAGTTTAGTCTAACAACCTTGATATAAAACAATGAAAACCAAGTACACAACTCGAGAAATATACCTAACATCCGGTCAAGTTGAAAAATTATCAGCAGCTGTTGCTAAACGCCGTTCTGTTTCTTTAATGACATCTCCGAAGACTTTGTCTCCGACGACAGAAGTCGCTGAGACTTCAAACAAAACAGCGGTTAAATTAATGCTAACGCAACAACAAAACGATAAACTCAATCGCAAAGCGATCGAAGGAAAACCGTTTGTTCTTAAACTATCTGTTTCACAAGTAACAGCAATGTCAAAACAAGGTGGATTTTTTGGACCAGCACTTTCTGTGATAGCTAGCACAATATTACCAAAAATTTTACCTGTACTAGGAACACTTGGACCAGCGGCTGCGTCAGGGGCGGTATCTGGCGCAACGAAAAAAGTAGTTGAAGGTCGTGGAATTAAACAAATATATCGTTAGTTTTATGTAACAATAAAAAATAAATGCCAGCGCCAACGACAAAGTCGTCGAGAAAAACAAAATCGTCGAAAAAATAAAGAAAACAACAAAACGCAATCGAACAAAACAAGGAGGATTTATTCCAATAGCTCCACTACTAGCGGGATTAGCGGGAAGTCTTCTTCCGAACCTACTAGGAATCGGACGTGGAATGACTTTACCAGGTAACGTTAACGTTGTTGGGGTTGACGACCTCGACGAAGTCGTCGTTGCCGTTAAATAATTTTGATATCATTGAAAAATTGAATGACGTTGTCGGATTTCGGGGAGTATTTTCTAAGGACGAATTCGATGACGTACCAGCAGGTGGTTCGTGTATTGTAAATATACAAAACTTCAATGATGGATCCGGCACTCACTGGGTTGCTGTCTATGATAATAATTATTTTGATTCGTTCTGACTTCCTCCGAGCGATCTCATAAAAAAATATATTTTTAAAAAATTTAAAAAAATAAATTATTCGTCTAATCAACTACAGCCGATCGGAACATCCGCTTGTGGTTATTATTGTATAATGTTTGTCCGACAGATGTCCCCGAGTTCGAAGAACTCCATCCCTGACAACGTCAGGAGATTGGATTCCGATTTTTTAAAGTTTATTTTACAATTTGATAAGCAACCTTCTCACGCTAATGATGAAATTTTTGTAAAGCTATCTAAAGCTTACTAGTAATTTTATCTAAACTTATAAATATAAAAATGTCAACATACTGTCTCAAATGTAGAACTAAAACAGAAGATAAGGATGAGACGACGGAAAAAACAAAAAATAATAGAATAATGCTAAAAAGTATTTGTGTTGTTTGTGGTAGAAAGAAAAGTATGTTTCTGAAAAAACAAGTAGTGGAGACGTTAGGATGATTGATGATTAATTGATTTTCTCTTTCTTATAACAATTTTTTATGAAACAAAATAAAATAAAATGAAATGTAATTTTGATTGTGATAAAGATCTTTGCATCGAACAAGATAAAATCGTTACTTACTGTAAATCATGCAATCGCCGTGAGGCAATTGGCAGCGGAATTGACATTCACAAAATTATTGGCTAATTACCAAAACCAAAAGACGGTTGGACCTTGCCAGGTCATAAATATACTGGACCTTATAATCCTCTTGCTAAACAACTTAACGAGAACGATAATCCATTTCCAGGACAAGAGCCTTATAATGAAGTTGATGCAATAGCAATGCGCCATGATATCTGCTACAGTGACGTTGAACGTCCTGATAACGTTCGTGTAGAAAACTCAAAATCAGACTGTGATAAAGTAATGTTAGACGAACTTCGTGGTATGAAACCGACAAATATGCGAGAACGTTTTGATAGAAGGCTGGTGCAGGGTTTTATTGGGGCAAAATACAAACTTGGACTCGGAGAGTCTCGACTTGGGAAAGAATTATACGATGATCTTGCAGCGAAGACGCTAGCGTCTCAGCTACACAAACCTAAAAAAAATGTTTCCGCGACGTAAGGTTGCTGCAAATGCCGTTGATGATATCTGGGCGATATATTTAGTTGATGTGTCAAACCTTGCCCAGTTTAATGATAATAAAAAATACTTGTTTAATGTCATAGATATTTTCAGCAAATATGCTTTTAGTGTGCCAGTTTCGGATAAAACAGGAACGTCGATAACTGATGCGTTAAAACAAATAATAACAAGTACTGAAAGAAAACCGAACAGAATCTGGACTGATCACGGAGCAGAGTTTTTCAATAAAAAATTTGAGCAGTTTTTAGAACAAAATAACATTAAAAAATATGTTACAGAAAATGAGGGAAAAAGTGTCATCGTTGAAAGATTTAATCGTACACTAAACGAGCTGATACATAAACATATGACAGCTAAAAATACAAACAGGTATATCGATGATCTTTCTCAAATAGTTGACAAATACAACAACACAAAACATTGAACTATCAAAGTGTCACCAAATGACGCAATTAAAAATCCGATATTGGCGAACGAAAATATGTACCGCAGATATAAATTTAAAGTAGGTGATCGAATTAGAATTTCTCTGACGAAAAAAAATTTGAAAAGGAATTTACTCCAAACTGGAGCGAAGAAGTATTTGTCGTTGATAAAGTACTTTTAACAATATCTGTAACATACGCGTTAAAAGATTTATTAGGTTAACCGATCATCGGCAGTTTTTACGAACAAGAACTACAAAAAACTGAACAAGATGTTTTCGTTATCGAAAAAGTTATTAGGAAAAAAGGCAATAAAAGTTTAGTTAAGTGGCGCGGGTATAGCAATAAATTTAATAGTTGGATCTCAACCAAACAAATTATGAAATAATGTTTCTGTAAATTTCCTCGTACTTACGTTTGATAGATTTACATTTTACTGGTTTACATAACGATATTAGATATTGTCTGCGATCGTCAGAGATCGTCATTAAGTTAAAAATATTGACAAATATAAAATCGAATTTTATATTTTTCTGTCGGTCTGGAATTTTGATGTTTAAAAAGGGTTTTATCAGCCGGCAAAACGATTGATTCTCAACCTACTGTAAAATTAAATTTCAAAATATTTTTGGTAATATGATATTTTACGTTATATCGACTAGTTGTCGGTCTTCTGTAAGTTTTTTTTTTTATCAACTACACCTACAATCTTGTTTTGTTCGTCGTCGTTGTTAAATAAAATGTCATTCTCTGTATAACCAACCGACTTATCGTTCGCGATACAATCGTGGGTAAAATTTCTTGAGACAGCATCTTGCTCGCAATCGCTGGCGTAAATATCAGCAAGTCGTTTCATTAAATCCATATTATAATATATTTTTTATCTAATTTATTGTTATAAGATGACTAACGAGGTAAAATATCACCAAAAAGTTAATATATTAAATTATAACGAACTAGCCGAAGCAGTAAGAAAATGTTTGTTAGGGTATAATGCTTATTCTGTCGACGTCATTGTTACGCAAGGCGATTCTAATAAGATTCTGCTAACAGCAGCAGAAAAAAATAAACTTAACGATAGCGCAATAATGACGCTGAAATTTGATAAAGATGATATTATAGCGTTTGCTCATCATTGCTTAACCAAAAAGGAGCTAGCAAACATATTTAATCATGATATCTAAAGATAATCCAAGCATCATATTCGCTTGAAAAAGCTGATCTTATTATTCCATCGGCAACAAATTTTACAGCCCTGGGATTAATATCAAAATGTTTTGCCGCAGCTGAAATCGATTTAAATTTGATTTCCTCATCTGTTTCGAGATTAAATGAAACAAAAGGTTTTACTGGACATCTAAAATTAACACCACCACCACCTCGTCCTTTTCTCACATTTTCCTGCTGGGTAACTAGTTCTAAATTTTCCAGTCGATTGTCAGTCTTTACGTTATTGATGTGATTAATAACCAAACCATTAGGTATAGGTCTCTTAAACGTCTCGTAAACAAAACGATGGCTGAGATAACCAACTTGATCGGTTAGTGTTCCTCTGACAGTTACCGTGAAATACCCCATATTATTCATAAAACCAACAACTGTTTTAGTTTTTCTTCTTCGAATAATTCCCTTATCATTTGCCTCGTATAAATCAAATACCGGATGCGGCTGAAACTCACTTTGTAAAGATAAGTTTTCAATATTGTCATCAATGACCACGCCGTTAACATGATATACACGTTGTCCTTCTGGAATTTCGTCACAGAACAAAGTGTCAATAAAATCTTTCTTTAATATTTCCGTTCTCTCAGCATTATCACCTTTAACGCTAATCTTATGACCTGCTGGCGTTGCTTTACCAATCGGTTGCCCGTATTTGATATGTATCACCGACCCTAACATATTACCAGCGTACAAGTTGTACTTGGGGTGAACGTAATAATACTCTTGCTCGTTTGCGCTTGTCAGATTTTGTGTCATTATTTCTATAAGCATTTTATATCTCTAATTGATTTTTCAACTGGCGTGTATCGATCGAACAATTAATTAGAGATATGATATTACACTATTATATAACAATGCTGAAATTACGCGATATAGCCAAAAAGAGTCTTATGGGAGAACCTGAAAAAATAGCGACTGCTTTTAGAGGATTTGACAACAGTTATCTGTTTGATAAACAAATCGTACTGGTAAATTTCACTGCAACAAATCTCTATCATTTGCTAGAGCCAACTGTAAAACGTGAACTTGAAAAACATAAGGATCTGAGAATATTAGTGCAATATCACGTTATATTTTCAAAGCTACTTGTGACGGAAAAATCGACTGACAAGGAAATCGCAGACCCTTACATTAATGCAAAATCAAGGCGTGTTTTGCTTGGGACTGATCTTTCATCGTTAGCTGATGAAATACACCAGGAAATTTGGAAAAAGATAGAAGAATTTACCGAATCAGGTTCGGGTTGGAAGTTTGAAATCATTACTGAATTTTATTTCACACAATAAAATATAACGTATTACGCGGTAGTTCGTATACTGACCTACCACAAAAAATAAAAATAAAAAATGCTGTATAAACGGAAAGAACGTTGATAACAGATGTTTTCAGTGGGCTATTCTTTCTGCGTTATTTCCAGCAGAAAAACACGCTGATCGCGTTGACAAGTATTTTAGTCATGTATCAAAATCAAATTTTAATGGCATTGACTTTCCACTTGCAGAAAAACAAATACCAAAGTTTGAAAAGCAAAATAATAATATTTCAGTTAACGTATTTGGTCTAGATGAAAAAGAAAACATCTATCCGAGATATATTTCAGAAAAAGCTTCACAATCGACAATAAACTTGCTGTTTTATAAGAATCATTACGTTTGGATTAAAAACTTTAATGGACTCGTTGGCAGGCAGTATAGTAAACAAAACAATAAAAAGTTTTTCTGTTATCGCTGCTTGCACGGTTGTACAGACAATGAAATATTACAAAAGCATTTGCAGTACTGTAGTGACGTACAACGAATAACAATACCGTCCAAAGAAAATAGTTTATTACTGTTTGTCAATCATAATCACAAACTAAAAATTCCTTTCGTTATATATGCTGATCTCGAGTGTTTACTTCAGCCTGTACTTGGCGTAGAAAATAATCCTGACCAATCGAGTACAAGAAAAACTCAAAACCATGTTCCATGTGGAGTGGCGTACAAGATAGTTTGCTGTGCTGATTCGAGCTTATCCAAACCAATCAAATTATATCGCGGTAAAAATCCAGCTATTGGCTTCTCAAGCAGTTAATTAGCGAAGTTGATTATATATTTAATCGTTTAAAAAGAATAACTCCAATGATAAAACTGACATCTCAACAAGAATCCGATCACAAGCAAGCGGAATTTTGTCATATTTGTGAAAAAGCTTTTGACGTTTCTGATAATAAAAAAGTACGTGACCATTGTCATCTAACAGGGCAATATCGTGGAGCGGCTCATGATAAGTGTAATTTAAAATTTCACGCTCCAAATTTTATTCCGGTTGTTCTTCACAACTTCCGAGGATATGATAGCCATATTATCGTAGAAGCTTTTGGTGATCCTGAAATAAAATCTCGTTTAAAACTCGATAATGTGATTAAATGTATTCCAAATAATTTTGACAAGTATATGTCGGTTACGCTTGGTAAGTTGCGTTTTATTGACAGCTTTCAGTTTATGGCAGCATCGTTAGATGAGCTGGTAAAAGGTTGTAGCGAGTTTGATAACCTACAAGATTGTTTTAGAGATAAATATAATCTACTGACTAAAAAAGGAGTATTTCCGTATGAGTATCTCGACGATTGGAGTAAATTTGATGAAACGTCTTTACCTGACAAGGATAAATTTTATTCGCAACTCAAAAATGAAAATATTGTAGATGACGAATACAAATATGCACAAGATATTTGGAATAAATTTAACTGCAGAACATTTGGTGATTATCATGATTTATATTTGAAAACAGATGTATTACTACTAGCAGATGTTTTTGAAAGTTTTCGTAGAGTAAGCTACAGCAATTATGGACTAGATCCTTGTTGGTATTATTCTGTTCCCGGGTTTTCATGGGACGCTCTGTTAAAGTTTAGTAAAGTAAGGTTAGAATTACTGACTAACGTTGATATGTTCAATTTTATCGAAAAAGGTATTAGAGGCGGTATTAGCGTTATAACAAAGAACTATTCTGAAGCAAACAACAAATACCTGAAAGAGTACAATCCTAAGCTTCCTTCGAAGTATATAATTTATCTAGATTATAATAATTTCTACGGTTATTCTATGGCCGAACCAATGCCTTTTGGTGGATTTCGTTGGATTACATCTGAACAATTTCTATCGGAGACAGAAAAAAGATACCTGGCGATGTTTCATATTTCGTTGAGGTTGATCTCGATTATCCTATTTCGCTACACAATTTACACAACGATTATCCTTTCTGTGCGGAATCAATGATCATTAATTATAATATGTTATCTGAAAGAAAAAAAAAAAAACAAGCGATAGCATCACCAAGACAAAATTCTATGGTAAAAAAACTAGTACCAAATTTACTCGATAAGCGAAATTATGTTTTGCATTACAAAGCTTTAAAACAAGCAGTAGATGCTGGTCTTGTGTTGAGAAAAGTTCATAGAGTTTTAAAGTTTAATCAGTCGCCGTGGATGAGAGGTTATATTAACTCAAACACTTCGAGACGAGCTGTAGCGAAAACCGATTTTGAAAAAAAATTCTTTAAGCTTATGAACAATTCCGTTTTTGGTAAGACGATGGAAAACATTAGAAAATATCGAGCTAGTTAATGATATCAACCGCCGAAATAAACTTGTGTCAGACGATGATTTTGTCAGTATGAAAATTTTTAATGAGAATCTTGTCGCAATACAACGGCGAAAAACAAATCTAAAACTAAATAAGCCAGTTTAAGCTGGAGCTTCCGTGTTAGATTTATCGAAGTGGCTCATGTACGATTTTCATTATAATTTTGTTAAAAATCAGTGGCCGTCAAGTAGACTATTATTTACTGATATCGACTCGCTCGTGTATGAAATCGAATGTGAAGGCGTCTATCAGGATATATACGATAATCGATATTTGTTCGATCTTTCCGATTACCCTCGTGACAGTAAATTTCATGATGAGACAAATAAAAAGGTTATTGGTAAGTTCAAAGATGAAATGAACTCGAGCATCATCAAATACTTTATTGGATTGTGCAGTAAAATGTATGCTGTATTGCTAGACAATAATAAAATAACAAAAAAAGCAAAAGGTCTGTCTCGCGATTTTGTTAAAAAGTTTATGAAATTTGATGATTACAAGTACGCACTTGACGGTGGCGTTAGTTTTATAAGAGCAATGGCTATTCGAACGAAGCTTCATAAACTCGAAACAGATGTCATTATCAAACGCTGTTTAAGTAATTTTGATGACAAACGTTATTGCGAAAATGGAGTAGATACATTTGAACTTGGGTATTGTTTTGACAGTGACAAATAACTATAGGTCTTGGATTATATTTGTTTGGAGGGTCTCCGAGATGGTAATTTATATTTGTTTGGAGGGTTGGAAGAGGTCTTGGATTATATTTTGGCTAGAAGTCTCCTAGCTAAAAAATGAAGTCGTTCTGGGATAGGGTCTCCGAGATGGTAATTTATATTTGTTTAGAGGGTTGGAAAAGGTCTTTGGGCTAGAAGTCTCCTTTTCCCCTACTACTATTGGAAACTCTGAAATCTATCTAATAGTGTTTCTTTGTTTCTTTTGCTTTATTGTACCGTATGAACAATTTCTCCTTGCTTAATAACTTAATATTTTGAGATAGTCCTTAATAACAGAATTTAATCACCAATACCATATTGCGACATGTCTTCCGCCTCGTTTGCAAAATCATCAATATAGATATAGCGACATCTCTACAAAGGACTTTCGAACAATCACCACAATAGATATTGCACCATATCTATCACGTAAAGATACTTTGGTTTTGTTAGATGTTAAATTTTTATACAATCAATGTTGTCATGGTCATCAATCAGAATCGATGAATCGTTCCTGTAGAAACATGAACTATTTCACTTAAGTCAATACTTTCTATTGAAATTCTATTTGAACAGTTAGTTGGACAGTCTGTACCATATTCAATGAATTCCTTTTCCACGATAAGTCAATCCAAAAATTTTTGAAGTTGTTCTATCGCTTTATTAAGACATTCGAATATTATTGAAGTAATTCTGTCGCTTTATTAAGACATTCGAATGTTACTGATGTACTTCTATCCCTTTATTAAGACATTCGAATGTTACTGATGTATTTCTATTCCTTTATTAAGACATTCGAACGTTTACTATCCACGTATCTTATATTAGAAGCTCATACCATTGCCACTTGCTATCAAGTAAGCGTAACGCAATGAGTCACATGATCATTGACTAATGACCAATATTTGCAATAATTGTATACGTACATTCAATAAACACATAACTTACCAAGTAAGATGTAATTTATTTCATTTCAAATGTCCCTGAAGCAATAGGTGCGGCTGTAGAGCTGAGCCATAACTATATTGCCCTGAATGCAGGGATGGTTTTGCAGATTTGTATTTTTGCCAGTCTTTACACTTCTTATGTAAATAATTGTTTAGGGTTTTTATTTACATCAGACTTTGTGGCATATGCATAATTCATCGGGAACTTCTTGAAATATTGGAAGTTTATTTACGTAGACCGCTAGTGTAGGTGCTAAAAATTTGTCATATACCGTAACACGTTAAAGTGCGTTATTAATTTTTCTTTCCATTATAACGTAATGGTCCATTACTATTTTTATTAGGTATTACGCCATATATTTATTTGCTCAGCAGGAAGAGAGTGCACATTTAAGAGAGTTTCTCGACAATGGCATAAAATGGCAGGAATTAATGTATCTCATTAACTATATCACTATAATTTATGACAAGAACCTTTACGCTAAACGAATATGTGCAATTAATAATTACGGTGTTAAAGTGTATGACTATCTTATCTCTTTTCCTTCACGAGTAACAGACGATCTTTGGCGGTTTTCTTGTCATGATAAGTCACTTGCTAACCTGTAAATTCACAAACATATAACATTTATAGTCAAAGAATAAAATCCCTACAACATTTGATTGCAACTTTTTGTGTTCATGATGTAATTTTTGGAAAAGCGTACGAGCTTTGTGTCTATCTCAAATACATGATGAATTACATCTCAACATAACTGTAGTATCATAAGAAGTGTAGAAATTACTTGGTCTCCATGGTATTTGTTTTTTTAATGAATATACACGATATGTGTGTAAAAATATACCTTAACACTGCATACGGTAAGAGAACTGGTATTTAGTCACTTTCCGAATACTAGAAAGTGCGGAAATTCCAATCATACATACATACATACATACATACATACATACATATATACATACATACATACATACATACATACAAAACTAGTTTTTAATAGAAAGTTGATATCAGCAAATTAGATCAAAGGAAATATTTCATACATTTCTTTCAAGTGTGCAGGATCTTCGTCCTATTGTCCGTTCTGTCCAGAGTTACTTATGATATCAACTTATATGTTATTATATCAACTAATATGTTATTTTATCAACCAAAATTTAGAAAATCTAACTGATAATCGAACATAATACAATAAAAACGACGGTTCTTTCTGATTTATCAATGGGTCAAATTCACACCTATTCGAAAACAGGTATTAGGTTCCTAGACAATGTTGGCCTCGAAGGCATAATATTCAAAAACAGGCTATGTCAAGAATTAAGGAATGTGTTGAGAAAGATCTTGATTATTCATAACTGGAGATAATGAGTGAGAAAATTTATTACCTCTGCACTATATCAACTGGCAAACTACAATATACCTTTGAAGGTTGATAAGACCAATGCAGTTTTCATCTTTGGCAAAATCGTAAAAGAAATCAGTACTGTATCACAGTTAAAAGATAATCATTCGACCTATATCACTGGACTACTTTATATGGCTAGGGAAAGAAGAAAATACTAAAAATAGGGGAAAATAATTCATCACAAAAGATCGCTATAACTTGAGTATCATTAATTTGCTTGGTTAAAAACTGCTTTGAATATAACAATTCATGAACAAAGATGATAATCCCTTCTGCTCTAAATATTGGGCCAAAAACGTATTTCAATATGAATCAGTATTACATCTAAATTTAGGATTTTCTCATTAAACTTTGTGTGGCAATGTGGAAAATGTGCTACAACAGATATTTCTAAAACAAAATAGAGGGCTAACAAGCGGTTGCCTTAATATAGTCCCAATTGCAATATTTTGAATAAATCACGCATTTCTCACTAAATATGCCTTCAGCATTTCATCTTCCTTATACATGGTTATAACAACAGATATCTAAATTTGTTATTTGAGAAATTACCTTTATTTCGATACCTGTATTGCACAACTTCTCTCTCTCTCTCTCTCTCTCTCTCTCTCTCTCTCTCTCTCTCTCTCTCTCTGGATGAATGCAAGCGTTAAGAGCGAGAGATTTCCCACCAACTACTTGCAATGGTTTTCTCTTGAAATAAGCAATACTATTTACAAATACAAATGTCTTGGTGGACACTATCTTATTAGATCTAAAGATAGTGTGCATCACAATATTTTACATTATACAGAGTTTGAATGGAATTTTTTCCTTTCGTAAGTTTTTCCTCAAAGTTAACTTGATTATATAACCGCCTTTTCGTTAACAATATTAATCCTTTTTACTTCGTGCTAAATAATATCTGAGGTTAGTTGTATATATGAACCCTTTCACCCGCTGCAATTATGGATTTCTAACCATATATATTACAGGCATTCGATTTGTCCGTTGTCTTACGATTTATGTATCATTAAGTATTTTCTTCAAAAGGTTTCAATCTATGCGTGAAAATTAAATCTCTATAATACATAAAATGCCTAAGGTAAATACGTCTTTAATAAAATATTTACCCTTGTCACTGACAGTGGCAGTGATTATTTAGACAAGTGAAAAATAATTAACTTTGTCAGTGATAGTAACAATGAGCATTTTAAGACAAGTAAAAATAATTACCCTTAAAACTGACATTGATACCGATAAATGTGGCATGATGCGGTTACACCAGGAGGACAGAGGCAATGATGGTCTTCAAAACACTCATGTGCGATTTCACAATGACAGACATTTCCACTACAAAGTCCAATGTGGCCTACCAGACAGTGACATTCAGCATCAGTGTTGCACGCGGTTTGAGCCACTGTGCCCACTGATGTATTCAACATAATCAACTAATACATAAAAAAAGTAAATATGGAAGAAAATTCTGTACTTTGTAAGAATATTGTGGACGCAATCACTTGAAGCTCAATAATGAAATCATCATATGATAAAAGACAATATATTCTCTCACCGCATTTTCACAGAATGACCAAGACTCACAAAGATGAGAAAATAATGTTCCCGAAGTGTACAGTATTTAGTCTCTTTGCAAGCAGTGTGGGACGCAAGTGATTTGAAGGAAGAAAGTAGAATATATATCAGTATCGAAATTTTCGATTGCTGTACATAATAACTTTCAGTAAAAAAATAATTCAACTAAAACTGATATGATATAGAAAAAATGTTGAGGAAAGAATGTACGTCCATGCGGTTATTGAAACAGATATCAAATCTGATACTTACCCAACACAGTCGCAAAAATGAGAGCAATCGCCAACTTCATCTTGATAGAGATACGGCTATTACCAAGCTCGTTCAGAACGGGAATAATGATTTTTGTATTATCGCCTTTGCATGATAAGGCTGCAAAATGAAACGTCATACTTTATGTGCCCTTTGATAAGTGTTGCATACATTTAGAACGACGCTGAAAGATATATATATGGCGTGTGTGTGTGTGTGTGTGTGTGTGTGTGTGTGTGTGTGTGTGTAATGTTTTATATGTAATGAGATTTTGCTCAACTGTGTCATCCTATCTAAAAAGTACAATAGAGACCATGGGGACTAAATGTCATACCTGCCATGTTCGAGAAAAACTATATCAAAGGCACTGAACATATCAAGAACGTTGAAAGGACCATGGCAAATAAAAATAACATGATTTTAATCAATCATAGAAAGAAAAACATCTCTCCAAAAGTCGCTCTAAAATTCAAATTTACCGGTGGACACCGATGAGAACAAGGACATACCCTAAATTAAGATTAAAATCTCTGCGACCAGACTTATTCTCCTTTTCATGCTAGTCAGTCTCAGATGATAATACAACTCCTATCTGTAGCCAGGTACCCTGGCCTCCAATGATGCTACGCATACGAGGCCAGGAACGCACCGCTGAATGGCTGACACCAGGAAGAAATTAAAGATGGCTGGAATCAAAACAAAATGCGTTGGAAATAATTTTAAAAAAGTAGCATTAAATAAGTTATTTCTAGCTGTATTGTTACCAGCCTTTTCGTTGTATTAGTCATAACTTTGTCAACTGAAGAAGCACTGAGTGTCTGTTTAAAGTGTCATTATGCAGTTCGGTCATTTTCATCTATTATATGTGAGCTGGAGAGGAGATTAAGGTAAGATATTGCGAAATCGTATGGTTGTGCTTTTTGCCTGTCAGAGACGCTTTGTTTAATTGAAAGCTTTATCGAATGTGTTTTACCGTTATTTTAGATTAAGCTTTATCTAATATGTTTTACCGTTTTTTTACAATACGATTGATCGATCTTGTTTTGCCGTTATTTTACATTAAGTTTCAACATTTTATTATAAACTGATTTTCGTGTCATTGACAGAATAAACTAATATAGACTAATACATTAACTGAACACTTATTTATTGTAGACTAATATTAACATTATCCAGACATCGTAACAGGCAAAATATTATTTTCCTAAGCAAGATAGATACAAATGGCAAAATAGTAAACCTCTAAAAACTGCCTTACATAAATATGCATCTGTTACATTACCAACTTAATTCGACTCACACCCACCCCATTATCTGTTCCGTTAATGCATTTTAAAATATAAGCATGCTGCATGACAGGAATGTTGGTAGATTCGAAAACTTTGAAACTTAATGTAAAATAACGGCAAAACACTATCCATAAATCATCTTGTAAAATAACTTTAAATCAGTCGACAAAACATGAAGTAAAATAACAGTAAAACACAATCAATAAACCTTGCAGTTAATTGAGGCATCATTGACACAATTAAAACAACCATGCAATCTCTCACCGTACTCTCAACCCCACGCTCAAGTCATAAGTAAAGGGTGAAAATTACATTACTGCATAGTGACACTTTAAACAAACACCCTGTTTTGACTGATAGAGTTATGACTAATACAACGATACAACTGAAAAATTGATTTAATGCTATTTCTTTATTGCCGACACATTTTTATATGACTTTCGTCATCTTGAATTTCTCATCTAGTATCATGATGCCATTCAGTTCAGCGGTGCGTACCTGGCCTCGTTTGTGGAGTATCATGGGAAGCCAGGGAACGAGGTACTTCTGTCTTTGCAAAGAGTAAAGTGATCTATCTGATAAAATCATATTCCTTTCAAAACAAATTCGTGACAATTTAAATACAAAATAAGTAGAATTGTTTTTTTATGACATTGTGCCCGAGGATATCGATAAATTAAAACTTAAATATGTTTATCTGCAAAATGTGTGGATCTACATAATTACAAGAACAACAAATTTAAAAGAAAGGGTTGTTTTCAAGTTATCATTCCAATCAAAAGATGAACATACTTTATTGCAGTTATTCACTTACGCATCTATAATTTTTAATTTAGTGCAAACGTCGTGCTGAGAAGCTGCAGAATAAACAACTTGCCGATTCAGATCTTGGAAAACGGAGTTGTTCCCCTTGTACTGCGAGGGTGATGAAATCTATTTATAGGTTAGAGCAAAGAAGCAGTGGTGGAATAGCTGGTACGAGGAAGGATATTTCATCACTACTTCTGAAAGATAATCAACTTTATTATTAAGTTTGGATTATTCGCTTTAAAGATACAGAGACTGCTTTGGGTACATTTAGTAGGAATGGTATGAATCGTTCATTTCAAAGGGACCAATTGACAGAATCATGTATGATATTTTATACAATCTTATCAGATATACCTATAATGGTGTTCACGCCAATGTTCACATCTATAAAGAATTTTGTAAAAATGAAATATCATTTGCTATATTCCAATGCAGCTGCTATAGTTGGGCAAAGTTAAAACAAAAACTAGAGCTGGTCTTTTTCTTTCAAACTTACAAAAAATAGAATCCAAGAAAAGAGGAGTCAGACTAGTCCCTTAAGACAATGGTGTCTTTAGCCTATGACTCTTTGGTTTCATCTTAGATATTCTAGATCGGGATACAAATTAATGTATGTCTTCATGCTCAATATATCAAAGACAGACCAAAGCATAGTCTGAATTATTACAATAATTAATTTTAATTTCTTAAAGACAGATCTGAAAGTGACAAATAAGGCAAACATCGCCCTGTTTGTATAGTCTCTCTTTTCAGGCAGGAGGCACATAATATTCATAATATAGGAAAAGAAATATTTATCTTTGATGTTTTTTTCCATTTGTTGTTTTAACATATAATATCTAACCTTGTCCAACCTAAAGAGTTGAGAAATCCAACTGCAAATGTATTGTGTACTTATAAAGTTATATGCTAATACTTTATCTAGACCGACATAATTAAATATGCATATTTCACCATTTTCTACTTTTGTAAAATGTCCTTTCATCAATTTTTAAATGAGACTTAATTTATATTGTGTCTGAGTCAATTTTAAATTGTGCTTAATAATTACTGTATATTGTTATGTATATTTAATTTATATTGTGTGCTTGATTTTTGTCCTTGATTGACGGTTGTGGATAGAGGTTTTGCATACCTGGCTTTTGTCATGCTGGTAAGTTCTAAACAAGATGTTTATTAGATTTTGAGTTGAAGGCCTAATCTTGCTCTCAAGTTAGTTGAATTTTCCATTAGAAATGTCCCGTTTCCAGAACAGGCTATTACATTGTAGGTCAAATGAAATACGTATTAATAGTGGTTTGGAAAGATACTTTATTCATTTCTGTTTTAAGATCCGTATGTGGAATTATATACAGTTGTGTTTAGATATAATTTGGGAGCAATTATTTATTTAAATCATTAATTGGAATTACTAAGTGCTGATTTTCCTTTTTATTAATACATTACATTAGATTTTTCTGAATTTATTTCAAGACATTATGGATTTCATCATTGTGGTACATCAGGACATTCGCAACTACTGGATTTTTCTGAATTTATTTCAAGACATTATGCATTTCATCATTGTGGTACATCAGGACATTCGCAACTACTGGTAGATCATGACATTCAAGACTATTGGAATTCATTCGGATAATTATACATATTTGGAATTGCTATAACACCTGTAAAGAGAAAACAGTTAAAGCATCTACCGTACCAAAAAAAACCCAAACCCATTCATTTCCACGATTGTTTGAGAACGGTGGAACTTCATAGTAATAAATGAAAGTGAGATGAGTAAGATCATTAGTACGATTTATCATGCAATGATTA